>VSMD01137842.1:0-19059 GCA_008750895.1 Mirza zaza | reverse complement strand
AAGATACAAATTCTTGGAAGAGTCAGTTAGGTTGGCCTGTGGTGGGACCAGGGTCTGTTTGGAGGCATGTGAGTGGGATCAAGGAATGGACAGTCTTGCCAGGACTTCGTGGTGTCGGTGACGGGCAGTTCCCCAGAAGAAAGTGAGGGGCTGTGACCAAAAGATAGGGGAGGGGTGTGTTGTGCAGGTGTTTGCTGTACATTGTCATTCATTTGAGAAAGACTTCCACCTCAGGCAGCTATGTTTCTAAATATTTTGGCACTTAAGGAGCCATTTAGTCATCTGGAAAATGCAGAGTTGTGGGGAAATGCAGTGTCATGTGGCAAAAAGAGCACTCGTGGTGGAAGCAGGAGAGCAGGTTTTGTTTTGCTTTTTAAAATATTTGCAGATGGTATAATTCTAGCCTGAAAACTGAAGACAATTAACTGGAAAGCTCTTGGAAACAAGTAAGTTCAACCAAGTATCAAGTTACTAACTGGAAATAAAAATAATGTAATATTAATCAATTAGGAAAAAACATAACAGAACCAAAGATGTTATTCAACTTAGCTACAAAGGCAGTTTGTAAAAGAATAAACTCAGCAAGAAATGCAACATGTTCCCATGAAGAAAAAAAACATCAGATTCTCCTTGGAGGCATAAAAGATGAAGGATAGGAAGACTTGAGATAATAAAGATATCATTTCTCCATAAATGAATTGATTCAGTTAAAGATTTCAGCTGAACAAACAAACCTCAGCCAATCAAAATCTTACTTAGATTTTTTAACTTGAAAACTTAAGTTTTATGATTTTTTTTTTATGGAATGCTTCACGAATTTGCGTGTCATCCTTGCGCAGGGGCCATGCTAATCTCCTCTGTATCGTTCCAATTTTGGTATATGTGCTGCTGAAGCAAGCACAGTTTTATGAATTTTTATGAGTCTAAAATTCATAGGACTATTCCTGTGACAGGACTACAGTCTCTGTCCTTGGATGTCATATCCGTCATAGCCAACAAGCTTTCTTCCCAGGTTTTGATTCTGGCTATGTCATTTAATGATCTTTGGGAACTTGGGCAGGTAATGTCACCTCTTTGGGCCTTAATTTCCACAACCGTGAAGTGAGATAACTTCCTGTTTCACAGAGCTATAGCAAGGATCACGTGAGAGAAAGAATTTTATAAACTGTGAAGCACTTTTCATGTTATAGCTATTCTTTTTGTTTTTATTCTTCAACAATACCAGATAAATGGGAAAAATCATGACGCAAAAGGTATCCATTGCTCTGATTCTGCAAAAAAGACAAATACTCTCAGTAAACTCAGTTGCATGATGATTTATAAATATTTGATTCCTGTGAAGGACAGAAACGCTAATGCAAGCTGCTTGCTGCCCTAGAGGGAGAAGTCATTTGCTTGGCCACTCACTGGTCACAGAACTGAGCAAAATGCTTATTCCTCCCCACGGTCCCCTCAACCCACATTGTCATCTGTAGGATAAAAGGTTTTGGACTTCAGGGTGTTTGAGAGCATAAACTTTGGCGTCTTTTCGGATCTTGGTTTGAATTCTATAGCCAGCAACTTGTCCTTTCTTTTCTTGGGTTTCAGAATCTACCACACAAGCATTATATTATCTCCATCATCAAGGAGGTCTGAGGATTAACTGTGATAATAAATACAAAGTGCCTGGAACCTAGTAAATGCTCAATAAATGAGCATTATAAATGATTAGCTGTTGCACTTACCATCATCATTATTATTGCTCTAATGGCCTTTGCAGCTTTAAAAGTCGAGAATAATATGTCAGAGAAAAGCTAAAACAGACAGAAAACAGAAAATGGTCTCTTAATAGGGCTTGAGTCAGTACTTGCAAAGAAGATATTTTCTGGAAGATGGCCCGAGTGTGCACAGGGCCTCAGTTAACCTTGGTGACTCACAACCAGAGCTCAGCTGGGTTCTGCCTCCTCTAGAAAAAGGGGGAGAGAGGAGGGAGGAGCCCGACGGTGCTAGACAGGGCAAAGCCCTGGCCTGGGAGCCACAGCTGACGGTTTCTCAGAGGGTCTAGTCCAAGGGTTTTTAACTTTTATATGTTAACCTGAAGAACTTTTTTTTTTCTTGCAAATAAGTTTTGAGGTAGGTACCACTGGTTGCCAACCCAAAGCTATGCCTTCTCCTTCCTTGAGAGCAGAACACTCACCTTCCTCCAGATCAGGCAGGTGAGTGGCTCGGGAGAGAAGGGTGCAGCCTCCGGGACATGGGGTAGGAGGAAGACGCATCACTCTTGCCAGTGATTGGTTTAGGCATAGGCATGTGACACTGTTCTGACCAATGAGCTATGAGGGGACGGCTGCGCCTGGGCTTCTGGGAAATGTTTCCTCATTCTTGAGAAAAGGACGTGCCTTGTATCTCTCGTGACACTAGAACGATACAAACCTATGGAGGGTACATTAGTTTCCTATTGCTGCCGTAACAAATTACCACCAACTTGGTGACTTAAAACAACATGAATTATTCTCTTACAGTTCTGGGGGTCAGAAGTGTTACTGGGCTGAGACGAAGGTGTTGGCAGGGCTGTGCTCCCTCTTTAGCCCCCCTGGGGGAAATCTGCTGCAGCACCTTTCCCGCCTTTTAGAGTTTCATTCCTTGCGTCCCTTGGCATGTGGCTCCTGCCTGCATCTTCAAGGCCAGCAACATAGCGTCTTCAAATCTCTCTCTGTTCTGTCTTTGTCTTGCCTTCTCTTCCGTGGCTAAATCTCTCTCTGCCTCCTCTCTATAAGGACACTTATGATTACATTTAGGGATCACCTGGATAATCCAGGATACGTTCCCCATCTCAAGATTCTTAATAACATCTGCGAAATCTGTCAAATAAAGTATCACCCACAGGTTCCAGAAATTAGGATCTGGATATCTGTGGGGGCCATTAATTAGCCTACCACAGAGGGGATTTGGGCACTACCCAGCAAAATTACTTGTACATTTTTTTTAAGTCAGGCTTATTGAGGTATAATTTACACATAGTAAAATTTACTCTTTTTAGTGTGTAATTCCATGGGTTTTTACCAACACATATGATTGTGTAACTGCACCATAATCAAGATATAGACCCAAGAAATTCACATACGTTGCCCCTATGTAATCAAACCATTTCCTTGTCCTAGCCCCTGGCAACCACTGGTCTGTTCTCTGTCCCTGTAACATTGCCTTTTTGAGAATGCCATATATATAGAATCATAGATTATGTAGTTTTTAAAAATATGGCTCTTTTCCTTTAGCATAGTTCATTTGAAATTCATCCATGTTGTAGGGTATCAGAAGTTTGTTCCTTTTTGTTCCTGGGTAGCATTCAATTGTATAGATGAATCACAATTTGTCCATCAGTTGGAGGACACTTGAGTTCTTTCCAATTTTTGGTGGTTATGAATAAAGCCTCTATAAATGTTTAAGTATAGACAAGTTTTATGTAGATATAAGTTTTCATTTCTCTTGAGTGAATATGTAGGAAAGGGATTACTGGTCATATTATAAATGTACTGCATGTTAAACTTTATAAGGGACTGACAAAATGTTTTCCAAAATTGCTACACCATTTTGCATTCCCACTAGTTATGTAGGAGTGATCCTACTTCTAGATATCACAGAGATGCAGTGGCAAAAATATGAAAAGATGAAGGTACAAGGCAAACCTTTGCAGCTCTTTTTGTAATTGCAAGAAAATGGAAACCACCCAAATGTCTATTGGTAGAAGACTAATTGAATAAGCTATGACACATCCCTCAAATGGAGAATTATGCAGCTGTAACAGGGAACAAGAAATCTTTTGGACGGGTGTGGCAACTTACACCTATAATCCTAGCACTCTGAGAGGCTGAGGTGGGAGCATTGCTTGAGCTTAGGAGTTTGAGACCAGTCTGAGCAGCAGTGAGACCCCATCTCTACTAAAAATAGAAAAATTAGCTGGGGGTGGGGGTGGGGGTTGAGGCGTATGCCTGTAGTCTCAGCTACTTGGGAGGCTGAGGTGGGAGGATAGCTTGACCACAGGAGTTTGAGGTTGCAGTGAGCTGTGATGATGCCACTGTACTCTACCCAGGGCAACAGAGTGAGACTCTGTCTCGAAAGAAAGAAAGAAAGAAAGAAAGAAAGAAAGAAAGAAAGAAAGAAAGAAAGAAAGAAAGAAAGAAAGAAAGAAAGAAAGAAAGAGAGAGAAAGAAAGGAGGTAGGTTAATTTTTCTACTACTATGTGTGATCTCCAGGATATATATTTTTTAAGCAAAAAAGAGAGAAGTGTGTAGAGTATGCAATCATTTATCTACAAATAAAAGAAGCTATAAAAATTTAATAAAATATTACTATAGCAAAAGGGAGGGAATGGGAAGGAAGAGACAGGGAAGAAGCTATGTTTTTTAAAATGTAGCTTGCTTTGTAGATTTAACTTTGGAACAATGTATTTCGTGTAAGTACAAACAAAAATTTTTAAAAACCCCTAGAGGTTGAAAAAAAATATATATTAACTATGCCCACTAAGAAGAATTGAAATTCAAGTAAACTGTAAAAATAAAAGCACATTTTTTTTTCCAAGACAGGGTCTTGCTATATTGCCCAGATTGGAGTGCAGTGGCTATTTTCTGGCACAATCATAGCACACTGCTGTCTCAAACTCCTGGCTCAATCAATCCTTCCGTCTCAGCCTCCCAAGTAGCTGGGACTACAGGTGTGTGTCACAAGGCTTGGCTGCAAAACACATTTTTAAGACAACCAGGGAAATGTGAACTTTATTGCACATTTAATGACACTAGGAAATGATTGTTCATGTTTTTATCTGTGATACTGATATTGTAGAAATAAAAAAGAATTTGTGTCAGGTGTGGTGGCACATGCCTATAGTCCCAGCTACTCAGGAGGCTGAACTGGGTGGATTGCTTGAGCCTAGGAGTTCAAGGCTGCAGGGTGCTATTAATAGGATCTCACCTGGGAATAGTCACTGTGCTTCAGCTTGGGCAGCATAGTGAGACTCTGTCTCTATAAACAAATAAATAAATTTTAAAACAAAGAAATTTGTATCTTTTGGAGATATGTGAAATAGTTACACAATATTATGTCTAGAATTTTCCCTCAAAATAATCTAGGCGCAAGGAGGGGAAAGATATGTGAACATGTAGATGATTTGAGATGAGTATGTAGTGATAGTTGTAAAAGCTGGGTGAAGGGTACATTAGTACCATTATACTATTCTCTCTTACCTTTGGATGGTTTTTAAATTTTCCACAATAAAAATGGGTGTTTTTTTTATTGAAGGGATGTGAAGAAAGTTGTGTATATTGTGTGAGGATATGGTTGTTTTGTGAGGAGCTGCTGCAGCCACTTTGTGACAATGAGAGGGCAAGCCAGAGGCTGAAAGCATCCACATTGATAGATATTTCATTTATATAAATTCAAATGTATTGAACTAATTGTAAGGTTAGTTAATGAGAAAATGAGGCAATTCTGATGGACAAAGATCTTGAAATTGGGGTTCTCAATGTATATATCCATGAGAATTCATTGCTTGCAATTAGTAGAAACCTTAGCCTAGTCAAAAGTTGCACATTTATTATCGGGACTTAGGGCAGTCTTGTGGAATTATAGGACAGAAATACCACTGAGATTTATGAAGAACATGGTTCAGAATGTAAAGTTCCTCTGCATTCTTTCTCCAACTCCCATCTCTACTCTTAAGTATTGTTTTGACTATCTTTGCTCTCTCTTGTTGCCGAACAGCATTCTTCACTTTCCAGTCCACATTATGGGAAACAGGCACACCCATAGTTTCTGGGTTTTACAAGCCCAAGCTCAGCCATTCAAATACAGATAGATTTTTTTCTCCCAGGCCCATTTCCAAAAATTCTAGAAGAAATCAATTGGTCCAGGATCTGGGATAGTCCTATCTGAAGGGATAGCTCACTTCTAGGTCGGTGGTGGCTAAAGTTCAAGGCATGTGTGAAATGATTGCTCCTGTGGCGTTTGTGGTGTTCATGTGAAGGGAGGGGGTGGGGAGAACAATGCCCAGAGACACGGGGGTGGAAAGTGACCAGGCAGACAGAACAATAGATTGTTCTAGATGAGTCTGGCCAGATTGCGAAGTCCAGAGTGGGTGCAAAGATTGGTGAGAATGATGACTTGGACAGGTTGAACTTTGCTTGACTAAGGAAAGCAAACAGATGGAGCAGAAGCTATGCATGGGGCAAGGATACAAGGGAGGCGACTCAGTTTCCGTGTCCTCCTGGGTTCTCACAGAGGCTTGCTCAAGTTCAGTGGTCAGTGCAGCCCATGAGTAGTCAGAAACCAGCCAGGCCTTGGTGCTCATGGAAAGGCCATGTCAGTGCTCAAGGGCCCGTCAACTCCCACCTAAGGGAACCCTCGCCACACTGCTGTGCCACATCTGTCCCACATTGTTCCATTTCTTACAGCACCATCAGGCCTAAATAGGCTCCACTTGGCCTGCCAGGCAAGCAGCATGACAGCTGTAGCCTTCCATCTGGGCGGCTTCTAGTTTCCCTCTGCCTTCTATTCCGGTTACATAGTATTGAGAAAATCCTGATTCACACAGATAAGTTGTTGCAGATTGAAACAATTTTTTCATCATCTCCCGTTGCAATATCAGGCTCAAGCTACTTTTCAGTTAAACTGATCCCAAAGCTTGAGAGAGAAGTGAGTAGAAAATTTGTGATTCAAGATGAAATCATTAATAATAGCCAGTAGATGCCAGTGTTCTATAGATTCATTTGAATCAGGAGGAGGAGAGCATTCAAGATTTAAAATAAGTACAGAAAGTATCCAAAATGGCAAAATGTCATCACATTTACCCAGCTGTTACACTGTGATCCTAATGAACCCCAACGTTAGCCCCACCCGACTCACAAGATGCTGGAAATGAATCGCTGATAAAACACAGCTAAAGCAACCTCACCCCTAACACCTGCAACGCCCCACTCACTGCAAGGGCGGCTGAGCCGGGAAGCCAGGCCACTAAGACTTGCAGTCTTTTGGTAGTTAAGAGAATCCATATGTGCTACGCAATGTGCAATTAATAATAACTCGTATTTGCATGGAAATGAGTAAACTACTTCCACATTCTCTTATTTATTTAATCTTCAATAAGCCTGTGAGTTGATAGGACATGTGATTGTATGAAGGAGGGGACTGAGTCTCAGGAAAGTGCCATAATGCATCCAAGTTAGTGATAAATGGAGAAAACAAGTGTTAAAACTTCAATCTCTTGGCTCTTTCTTTAGTCCTTCTTTTCTCCCTCCCTTCTTCCTTCTTTCTTTGCTTCCTTCCTCCTTGCCTCCTTCCCTCTCTCCCTCCTTCCCTTCCCTTCCCTTTCTTCTCCTTCCTTCTCCTGTCTTCCTTCTTTCTTTTTTCTCTCCCTCCCTCCTTCCATCTTCCCTCCCTCTTTCCTTAAGTATTTGTTGATTCCTGGTGTGAGTCAGGACCTAGACTTGGGACTGGGGATTAGAAGATACATGCGCACGGTTACTGCTCTGAGAGTGCACAGCAGGGGAACAGATGTATCCAGAGCTAAAAAGGGATGCAATGTGGAGGCATCACAGAGGAGGTGAAGACATCAAACTAGACCTAGAAGGGTAAGTAGCGTCACCAGGCAGAGATAATGGATGGGAAGGGCACCCTAGGCAGATGGACCAGAGAGAGCAGATGCTTTAGGACAGCCGTCCTCAACCTTTTTGGCACCAGGGACTGGTTTCATTGCCTCATACAAAGGCAATTTGTATGGGGAGGAGAGGGGGATGGTGTCAGGATGATTCAAGTGCATTACATTTATTGTGCGCTTTATTTCTATTATTATTACATTGTACTATATAAAGTACAATAATTACACAACTCACCATAATGCAGAATCTAAGGCTGCCACTGATCTGACAGGAGGCGGAGCTCAGGTGATGATGCGAGTGATGCGGAGCAGCTGTATATACAGATGAAGCTTTGGCCTGCTCGCCCACAGCTCACCTCCACCTGTGCAGCCCGGTTCCTAACAGGCCACGGACTGGCACTGGTCTGAGGCCTGGAGGCCAGTTAGGAGGTTGTTGCAAGAGTCCAGATCAGGGATAGTGAAGTAAGAGCTGAGGTGATGGTGGCAGGTGAGGAGGGAGCTATTTCACAAAAGATTTAGGAGATAGAATTGACAGGACTTGGCAACAGAGATACACGCAGGGTGATGTATAGGGAGATTCTAGAGAGTAACTACGAAGTGCTTCTGCCATTTTATTCCTTCCCAAATAATGTGTCCTTATCATCTATTCTTTTCAGAGGACATATTTATAATTATATATTCTCTCTCTTTCTGAAGCTACTTTCTCAAGGATGGTTCTCCTTCTTGCTGATTTTAATGAACAGGAGTTGCTTTTTCTTCCCAGCCCCTGTTTTCTGGTGTCTGGTTCCCCTATAAACAAGGTCATGGTAGGAAACAGCCATGTGTGTATCTGGGCATACACATCCCGGTCACTAGCGATTGCCCCAGGTGGCACCTGAGTAAGCTGGGCCTACCAGAGTGTTTCTCTGGGATCTTGAAATTAGGACAAAGAACATGGCTGCTGCTGTCTTGAAAAGAGGGGGAAACCAGGCAGCTGTTGGCTGATGATTTGAATGGCTGTTTTCTGAGAAGCAGAAAAAGCTGGGTTTTAGGGAGTGAGAATAATGAAGTGTATGCTCAGAGAGAAGCAGATGTAAGAGAAATAAAGAGGGCTGTGTGTGTTCCCCTCAGCATCTGGAGCCGATCCTCCCTTATCCTAAGGCCAGGATGTGATTCTAGCCTTGTGTTCCCCATTGCTGTAGCTAGCTAGCTCTGGTCGATGCTACTGTACCCAAAAGAACTTTTAATACGTTTGTCCACAGGTGCCATTACAAAATTCACACACCGATAACTGTTTCAGAAGTGCCTTTATGTTTGTGCAATTTACTCTGTAGATACTTCCTTTTTATTTGTTTATCACTCTTGTTTGTTTTTTAAAGTAAACTTTTTTTTTTTTCCAGAGATGGGATCTCACTAAATTGCTCAGGCTGAACTTGAACTCCCAGGCTCAAGCAATCCCCCCACCTCAGCCTCCTGAGTAGCTGGAACTAAGGGTATGTGCCACCATGCCTGGCTAATGTAAATATTTAAATTGAAGTATAACATGCATATAACCAATGTTCATTTTTAAAAGACCCATTTGTAATTATTTAAAAATCATTATTCAAATCTAAATAAGACAAATTATGTTATTATATCTCCCCCAAACATTTACTGAAAAATGTCCCAGTGCTGTTCGGTAACAGGCAAATGGAGAAGCTTAAGGTCTTGTCTATCACCCAGTATTCACAACCTACTGGGGTGGGTGGTTGGGTGTGGAGAAAGACATACAAACAGTTTGAGTTTCATCTGAAAGAGTCTAAAGTGGAAGCATTTAATCAACAAATATTTATTTAGTGTCCACTAAATAAAGGCAGGCACTGTGAAAAATGCCAGGAAGTCAGTTCCACGGAACTTAAGTGCTAATGGGAGTGTATAAAATCAGATGTGGCCAAACCAGGAAGGGTGGATTAATTTTACCTTGAGGGATCAGGAATGGAGAAGGTAGCTTTCAAGCTCAGCTTAAAGGGAGAAGTAGAATTTCAACTGTTGGAGAAGGTAGAAAAGGGCATTTTATATTCAGAAACCAGTGTGAGCTAAAGCAGGGGGAGTGATGGTTCAAGGACATGCTGGGGAAGCGGGGAAAAGACTCCTGTGGCCAGAGGCAGATTATGAGTTTGGAAAGGGGGACAGTGGCAGGAAATGATGGTGGAGGGGCTCCTGGAGGCAGATTTCAAAAGGTCCTGAATGCCACGTATGACAGAGATATTTACTGTTCATGGAATATCCATCTACTTTCCACATTTCCCAGTCTGCTTGCAGTTGGAGGAACCACATGACTAGTTTCACCAGTGGCTGTAAGCAGAAGTCACTCTTCAGCTCTGGGCTAAAGTGTAAAGGGCAAGTGTGAGTTCTCCCTTGGCTTCCTGCCTTGCTGTAGTGACCAAGGAGGCCACATGTTCCAAGTGCAGCTCCAAGATAGTGGCCTCCATCTGTCTACAGCCCATGAGTGATTATGTGGAGCAAATGAGCAAGAAATAGACTTTTATTGTATTAAGACACTAGGATTTGGGGGATTAATTATTACTATAATATAACGTAGCCTATCCTGACTGATACACCAGGCTAAGAAATTTGGAATTTACCCTGGAGGTAGAGAGTAGCTTGTCTTCATCAGTCCGGGCTGCTGTAAGAAAGTACTGCAGGCTGGGTAGCTTAGAACCAATAGAAATTTATTTATCACAGTTCTGGAGGCTGGAAGTCTGAGATCAGGGCACCAGCATGGCTGGGCTCTGGTGAGGGCCTTCTTCTAGGTTGCAGACCACCAAATTCTCATCGCACCCTCACATAGTGGAAACAGAGCTAGCTAGCTCTCTGGCCTCTTCTTATAAGGGCGTGAATCCCATTCATAAAGCTCCACCTTCATAATTGAATTATCCCTCAAAGGCCCTACTTCCAAATACCATCACATTGACATTAGGGTTTCAGCATATGAATTTGAGGTGCACGCAAACATTCAGTCCATCGCATAGCCTTTGACAGGTTTTAAGCAGGTAACAGTGTCAGATTTGCCGGACAGCTGCCATCCAGATTGTCCCTGTCCACTTGGAACAGTGGTGTCACTAATCATCGTCCCATTTCAGGATAAGCAGGTAACAGTGTCAGATTTGCCGGACAGCTGCCATCCAGATTGTCCCTGTCCACTTGGAACAGTGGTGTCACTAATCATCGTCCCATTTCAGGAGAATGTGAGCTTGTTCAGTTCAGCTCCTACTTTTCTTATTACCCCTCTCTGCTCCCCACCAAGTATAGATGTCCTGAGCTTTCTTGTCACCACTCCACTGGGCCCAGGGCCCCATTTCTCTGCTTTGGGCATATAGGTTTTGTACCAGGAGCATTATGTGGGTGTCTGCCACCTGGAGCAATAGACGGGTCCATGTCAAAGTTGTATGGTACAAATGAGCATCTCTCAGCGTGGCAGGCATCCGGGCAGTTATCAGTGCTAGCGGAGGGACACATTCACCAGCTGCCCACAGAGGGACAATGTGCATAGATGAGTTTGGTACAGGCACAGGAGGTTCTCTCTCTGGTCATGGCTGAGAGATCTGTGACAATGACTCAGGTCTCATTCTGCTCTTTGGTGCTCAATGTCCCTTGAAGCCCTTCTTTGCTAGTTCCACTCACCTATCTCAAGTGAACTTCAAGTCCTCCTCCTTTTTGGTAAATGGCCCCAGATCCCAGGCTGGCAGGGCACTTGGGGTAACCCCCCTTCACTTTCTTCTCCGCCCTCTATCCTCTGACTTCCTTATAGTTTTGAGAAAATCCTTCTTTTTCCTTCTGTGGCTTCCTCAATAGTACTTCCTTCTTTCTCTCTACTAGTTCCTCTAGGCTCCCGTTCTTTAGCAGAAAATTTGATGACCTATTGAATCTGGAGTCTGGTTCATCAGCCATGAAAACAAACCAACCAAAAAAGGAAAAAAAAAAATTCCTTTTCCTTAAGGGGGTGCTCAGCATTTAAACTGCATGATATGTGGGGACAGAAGTGGAAGTAGGTGCAGAAAGGAAGGCAACTGCAAAAGAGTTCAGCTTTGGTACTAAAACAGTTTGAGTTTCACACCTGCTACATGTGCAATAGCAAGACTCCGCTCCACACAAAACAGGATCACTTGCTCCAAAGGCCTTTGGCTTTCTACCATGTGCGGAGAGCAGTCTCAGCCCTGGGTTCCACTCTTATTTAGATCTAAGTTCTTTCTCTTTCCCTCTTGTTCCCAGTGCCCCAAACTCCTATCTCCTGGGTCCACCCCACAGGAGGTAAAGAATTATTTAAAATCAGAACTACCTCTTCACCTAATGAGGTCATCCTTCACTTTCCCCTCCAGACTGGGCTCTGGGCTTTGACTTTGCACAACCAAAAGAACTTTAGAAGGCTTTTCTCCCCAGCACAAGAGGAATTTTTTTCCCAAAGATGAATTTTTTTGCCACCTCTTGTGGCAACAAGCACACACAGCAATATTTTTGTGTCCTCACCACCTGTTTGATTTCTATTATAATTTTAATAAATAATACAAATGCATAGTTTAAAATTCAAAAGCAACAAAAGAATATATACAGAAAAATATTCTCTTTGACCCTACCTGCCAGCCACCTAGTACTCTTCTCAGAGGTGATCAATGTTACCAGTTTTTTATGTATCCTTCCAAAGTATTTTACCTAGGTATGAGCAATTACATGTATCTATTCTTTCTCCGCCGCCTCCTCCTCCTCCGTCTCTTCTTCTTCCTCTTCCTCTTCCTCCTCTTCTTCTTCTTCTTCTTCTTTCTTCTTTCTTCTTCTTCTTTCCTTTTTTAAGAAACTGGTATTTATTTCCATCAACTTTATTTCCATCTTGCTTAAGAGCCTGTGGAAGAACAGCGCAGGACCACTCAGGGGCTGTTTCTACCCATTCAGTGGCCTGAGCAGTGGCAGCTGCAGACCAGTCTTCCGTGGCCACCTGAGCGCTTAGGCACAGAGACACCTGCTCATCTTCAGGCCCATCTGCGGTCTCAGGTTGAGTAGCAGTGACCTCAGAAGCTGGAGCAGTCCATTCACCCTGAAGTTCCTCCTTGGTCACAGCTTTCTCTGCAGCAGCCTGCTCTTCCTTTTCAATCTGTTCAGGGTCTCTGTAGGTGTAGACGTCAGGCATGAGCTCCCATGGGTGCTCAGAGAGATGGTGTCACACATGGCAGAACTTCCAGGGCCAGTGTCCACCACATCAGATCCACTGAGTGAGCTCCTTGTTCCTTTGTCATTGCACAGGATGTCCACATAGTGCAGAGGAGAATCTGTGTGACAGAGCAAAGGTAGGCAGGCAATGTAAGATGCCCCTGTGAGAGGATGGGGGTCAACCCTGGGGTCAGTGACCACCAGCAGATGCTGCTCCCAGAAGGCTGCCTGGATCTGGTTAGTGAAGGTTCCATCAGTGAAGCAGCCAGCAACAGGAGTGGCTCCAGCAAACTTCGGCACAGCTCGCTGGCTGGTATTCCTGGAGGATAGGATACGGATGTATGATGTACATGCCATCATTTTTCCTTTTGTAGATGTACCGTTCCATTTGGAAGTCAAGGTTGGTGCAACCTAAGTGGGTTCCCTACTGCAAGGAATTTGAGGACATCCTTCTCCTTCATTTGCAGAATGTCAAGGGCCCTGGACATTGTGAAAATTTCCCTTTGAGTTGTTGTTAACATTTCCCTTTAACAACGCCTTATGGACCCCTCTCTGGGTAGCCCAGAAAGGCTTTGTGTTTTATTTTTAAAACACATGCTGGTACCCCATACACATTGCTTTGCACCTTGTTTTTCACTTAAAACTATATATAGCTTAGGGCCAGGCATGGTGGTTCATGCCTGTAATCCTAGAACTGTGGGAGGTTGAGGTGGGAGGATCACTTGAAGCCAGGAGCTCGAGACCAGTCTGGGCAACATAGTGAGACCCTATCTCTTAAAGACCCTATTTTAAAAATTTTTAAAAAAATTTTAAAAATTTTTTTCTATTTTAAAAAAAGACCCCTTAGAGACCCTATTTTAAAAATTTTTTAAATAGCTACTCAGAAGGCTGAGGCAGGGGGCTCTCTTGAGCCTAGGAGTTTGATCAAGGCTGCAGTGAACTATAAGTTGCCACTGCACTCCAGCCTGGACAACAGAGTGAGAACCCAAATCTAAAAGAACAAAGCAAAACGAAACTATATACAGCTTGGGAATACCCACATTTTACTACATGAAGACTTTCTCCATTCTTTGTTTACAATCAAATGGTATTCCAGTATGTGTATCATTGTTTATTTGCATAATCTCCTATTGGTGTATATTTAGGTGATTTCCAATTTTTTGCTACTATAAGCAATGCTTAATAACTTGTAAATATGCCATGTTGCACATGTTTGGGTACATCTGCAGAAAAAATTCCTGGAAGTGGAATAAGTTTTCCCATTGTTTCTTTTTTGTCTTCTGCCAATTTATTCTCCCTAGTCATTAAGAAATTCTTTTTCGGCCTGTAATCCTAGCACTCTGGGAGGCCGAGGCGGGCGGATTGCTCAAGGTCAGGAGTTCGAAACCAGCCTGAGCAAGAGCGAGACTCCATCCCTACTAAAAATAGAAAGAAATTAATTGGCCAACTAATATATATAGAAAAATTAGGTGGGCTTGGTGGTGTACGCCTGTAGTCCCAGCTACTCGGGAGGCTGAGGCAGAAGGATTGCTTGAGCCCAGGTGTTTGAGGTTGCTGTGAGCTGGGCCGATGCCACAGCACTCTAGCCTGGGAAACAGAGTGAGACTCTGCCTCAAAAAAAAAAAAAATCTTTTCCCCCCTGCACAGTGCTTTACGTGTATTTCTTGAAAAATCCTCTGGGGCCATGTGGGGATGGATTAGAGGGAGAGTACCTGGATAGACCTATGAGAGGGGTGGTATGTTCTAGGTAAAGTGCGGCTAGTGGAGATTCACTCTTTTTGGGGGTCAAAGAAGGCTTTTTGAAGGGGAAGATTTTGAATTGGGTCTTGAAAAATCAGGAGATGGCTAAGCAGAAGCAGGAGGGGGGCCAATGTGGCCATGCTGGCCCTTTTTGTGAGTTTAATCTGAAGTGATAATTTTTTTTTTTTTTTTTTTTTGAGACAGAGTCTCACTTTGTTGCCCAGGTTAGAGTGAGTGCTATGGTGTCAGCCTAGCTCACAGCAACCTCAATCTCCTGGGCTCAAGCAATCCTGTTGCCTCAGCCTCCTGAGTAGCTGGGACTACAGGCATGTGCCACCATGCCTGGCTAATTTTTTCTATATATATTAGTTGGACAATTAATTTCTGTCTGTTTATAGTAGAGACGGGGTCTCGCTCTTGCTCAGGCTGGTTTCGAACTCCTGACCTCGAACAATCCGACCACCTTGGCCTCCCAGAGTGCTAGGATTACAGGTGTGAGCCACCGCACCCGGCTGTGGTAATTTTTTGACAGGAAAAAAGTTGTATGCCTGAGGATGTGCCTTGCAGAATTACCTATGAGAGTAAGCAACAGAAAGAAAATGTGGTGTATATACGATGGAATACTATTCAGCCATAAAAAAGAATGAAATTGGGTCATTTGCAATAACATGGGTGGAACTGGAGGTCATTATGTTAAGGGAAATAGGCCAGACAGGCACAGAAAAACAAATATTGTGTGTTCCCACTCATATATTGGAGCTAAAAAATTGATCTCATGGAGGTGGAGAGGAGAATGGTGGTTACAGAGGCTGGGAATGATAGGGGAGTAGGGGGTATGAACAGGTTGGTTAATGGGGACAAAAATATCGTTAGGTAAAAGGAATCCGTTCTAGTTTTCAATTATATAGTAGGGAAATCATAGTTAACAACAATTGATTATATATTTCAAAATAGCTAGAAGAGAAGATTCGTGATGTTCCCAACACAAAGAAAACATAAATGTTTGAGGTGAAGGGTACCCCAGTTACCCTGATTTGATTAGTACACATTGTATGTCTCTATCAAAATATCACCTGTACCCTCCAAATGTATACAATTATTATATATCAATTAACAAAGAGTAACAAACAGGAAGTCATTTGGTAAAGGTTAAGTAAGCATGATATATAAACTCGATGGAAAAGGAAAATATAATAATAATAATAGCTATCATTTATTAAGAGCTACTGTGTGTCAAGCACTAGATTAAATAGCACACATGTATTTTTAAAACCCATTTAATCCATATACCAACTCTCTGCCTAAGGCACTATAATTTCCAGTTTGCAAATGAGAAAACTGAGGACCAAAAATGATAAGTGAACTTCCCAAAGATGACATCATAGGAATTTCCAGAGCCAGGATTCCAAAGAGGTGTGTGACCCCAAAGGCTACAGTCTCACTCACTAGACCAGGCTCTTCCATTAGCTCACTGAACTCCTGAGAGCTCTGGGGGAGGTGTCCTTGGAGAAGAAGTGATTACAGGTGAGAAAACCGAGGCTCAGGAGGTTAAATCAGCAGTCCCCGTCTTTTTGGCACTGGGGACTGGTTTCACGGAAGACACTTTTTCCACTGACTGGAGGTGGGTTTGTAAGGGGGAAGACGGGGCTGGGGCGGAAGCTGGAGCTCCATACGCAGGCAATGGGGAGCAGCTGTAAATACAGATGGAGCTTCCCTGGCTTGCAGCCTGCCACTCGCCTCCTGCTGTGCAGTCCAGTTCCTGACAGGCCATAGACTGGTACCAGTCCACAGCCCGGGGGTTGGGGACCTCGGCATTAAATGACTTGTTCAGAGAAAATATAAAGAGATATTGCAACATAGCAAAACGTTTGCTTACTAGTGTAATGAGGAGAAAAAAGCTGGGTGTATAATTGTTTAAATGTGATGATCACAGCTATGTAAAAATAGAAATATCTGTGGGTGTGCTGACTACTGAGCCAGAATATTCTAGGCTAGTCCTCGGTTTAAAGTTTCTGACTGTTGTCAGTCCTAAATCAGGCTATGCTCTGACTTTAGGAAACTTGGGGAAATATGGCTACTTCACTTAAATCCAAAGACTATATTAAAGACATTTAAGCAGTTACTGCGTTTTTAAAAATATGAAAGTTGGAAAAACTAAGGGGTGATATCTGATACAAATCTAGAAGGTTAAGGAAGCAGACATTAGGAGAAGGTATCTTAGCCTTACTAATTAATGTAAATTGATATCCATGTCTTGCCTATTCACTAAAAGGCTACTCCGTCATTGGATTTCTGTGGTGATTGTTTTTTAAAGGTTCTCCTTGACCAATTCTATGTTTTTTCCCCACCAGTACAAGTTAGCAGAATCGAGAGAGGAGCCTTATAGTTATTTGAAATAGTGAAAGTTACAGATATTGACTGCTTCAGAAAGGTTATTTGGGTTTCCTTTACTTGATCATCGTTCATCCTGCCTTCGTGTTAGTCCTTCTCTCTATTCATTGTATTCCTCCATCTATCCTCCCATGCATTCAACATTTACTAGTCTTCTGCTATGTACCAGGTCCTGCGCTGGGTACTGGGGGCGTGACAGCGAGGAGGACTTGGTCCCTGCTCATGAGAGGCTCACTGGTAGAGCTGGAAACATACACGATGATTATGACACAGTGTGCTAAGTGCCACTGCAATTCATTCGGTAGGTGTGGTTCGAAGGTCTGCTCTGTCCAGGGTACTGTGCTGGCCACTGTCCCAGGCCGTAGAGAATGAGATCCCTGGCCCTGCCCTCAGAGAGTTCACAAGCTATGGGAGAGACAGTAAACAAGCCAGTAATTAAACCATTACAAATAACCATCACTTGTAAGGGAATTAGGGGGAGTTTTGGGACTAAGAACAACAGGCCAGGGAGCCCATTTCAGCAGAATGACCCAGAAAGCGCCATGACAGAGGCATGTGCAGGGGACCGCGGGACTGTGCTGCTAATAAGATACACTCTGGAGGGTCAGGGAAGGTCCCTCAAACTGAATCTGAAAAGTTAGGGAAGAGTTCAATAGGGAAAATATTAAGATGGGCAGTCCCAAGAAAGAGACCTGGGGTACAAAGGCTTGAAGGTGTTGGGTGACAGAAAACATGGCCAGCAGGTGATTCAGTGGCATAGGGGTACAGGGTTCGGGTGGGGAGGGACAGGATGAGGCTGGAGGGACAAAGCAAGGCCAGATGGTGTGTGGCTACCAATGCGGGGTAAAGCGGCTTGCAGTTTGACTGGACAGAGATAAAATGCAGAGGTTACTAACCCATGGCCCTCAGCCCTGCAGGCCCCCAGAGCCTTCCATGGGCCTGATAAAGCCAGACTGCTTCAGTCATATTTTATGCCATGATCAGGTTGTGTACTTTAAAAGAGATGTCCCAGGTTGCCACTGAAGATTTAACTGCTTTTCGTTTTCAGCTCTAGGGAAAAACAGGCTTGGAAGTCCTCTTGGGGTACTTTACCTTCCACCACCTAAAGGCCACTCCCTCATCCCTAAAGGGGGACACAAAGGGAATCTGGAGACAAGAAAGAGGGCAGTCAGAGTCCCCAGGTGGCAGGTATTCAAGCAGATTTTGATGCAGGGTTCATAGCCGGCTGGGACCTCGGAGAAGTGCTGTGCGAGAAACAGAGCATGGGTCTGGGCTAAGCAGAGAGGGAGCTGGATGGCTCCCTGAGACCCCTGGTGCCCGCCCAGGGACCTGGATCTGCAGGGTCATGTGTCTGAGGTCAAGATCAAGGCAGCAAGGCTGTGCAACAGGAAGAAAGCAAACCACGAGATTGCCTGCTTGGTGTGGGCGGTGAGCTGACCCCCTCCCTGCTGGGGCTGCTTCAGCTTCGGAGTTTGGGGACCATTCAGGGGGCGAGGAAAGCTCCGTCACTGGGCTCCTTGCTGATCAGGTATTGGGTTTCTCAAGTCAGTGGTTTTGGTTTGAGAAAAAATGAGATGAAGCGACTGTGTTTTACACTGCGAGTTTTTGAAGACGCATGTAAAATAAGACAACCTAGAGTGACTCAACCTAAGAGCTAGATTTTGAAGGATGGTTTAAGGGATTTTACTGGACAAATGTTCGCTGGCTGTCCTTGGGACAGGAAGCCTGTGCTGGGGCCAGGACAGCATAGCTAGGGGTGAGAAAAACTCTGAGTTTTATGAGCCAGATAGAATCTCTCTTGGAGGTAGTTACTTCTATTGTCCCAGTTTGCAGATTAGACAATGGAGGCTCGGAGGAGTGAGTGACTTGTCCAGGGTCATTTGCAAGGTAAAGGTAGGACAGGGAGTGGAACTCAAGTGTCCTGATTCCCTGGGCCAAGCTCCTAGGTCTCCAACAAAGTGCTGCTACTGCTGGAGACAGAGGAGAGAAAGATGAGAAAAATAGGAAAAAGAAACAGAGGAGCGTGAATGAGTAGGGAGGAGGGAGGGAAAGGAGGAGGAATGGAGAGGAGGGATGAGGAAAGTGGAGGAGGGAGATCAACTTTTGACTAAAACCTTAATCCGTTGGCTGTGGGTTTCTTT
>VSMD01137841.1:0-30743 GCA_008750895.1 Mirza zaza | reverse complement strand
TTGAGACAGAGTCTCACTTTATTGCCTAGGCTAGAGTGAGTGCCGTGGCGTCAGCCTAGCTCACAGCAACCTCAAACTCCTGGGCTCAAGCAATCCTGCTGCCTCAGCCTCCCAAGTAGCTGGGACTACAGGCATGTGCCACCATGCCCGGCTAATTTATTTTTTTCTATATATAGTAGTTGGCCAATTAATTTCTTTCTATTTATAGTAGAGATGGGGTCTCGCTTTTGCTCAGGCTGGTCTCGAACTCCTGAGCTCAAAGGATCCGCCCACCTCGGCCTCCCAGAGAGCTAGGATTACAAGCTTGAGCCACTGCGCCCGGCCTATGTTTCTGATTTTATTAAAATTGTTTAATTTTAAAAATTTAAGCTTAAATTTTAAAATCTTAAAAATGTTAATTACATTAATTAAAATCAAATATAATTTAAAATGACAATGTAATAAATATTAGCTTTAGTACAATTTTTTTTCACATTCCTTTAAATTTATAACAGAATTTTTGATGGTTAATTACTTTTAAAGGTCATGGAACTATAATTTTTTTCTATTGATTATTAAGATCATTGTGCATGATTTCAACTTTCATGGTCATTTTTACAGTTTTGCATTACTGTGCAAAGCAAGACTGCCTGTACTGCAATCTCAGTTCACAATCTGGAATCCATATTTAGCTCAGTTGGTAACTCCTCCCCTGCTTGTCATTGTGTGAAATGTTGATTACACATTGTAAAGCACAATGCAGAAGTTATGCATTATTATTGTTATTAAATACTGGGTAAGAGTACATGCTTTGGGAGCAACCCACCTGATTTCAAATCTCAGCTCTGCCATTTATTAGCAGAATCTTGGGCAAGTGACATAATTATATTTGTTTCACATTTTTTTTTTTTTATAAAACCAGGCTAATAGTTCCTACCACCACAGGGTTGTATTCATAAGAATTAATGTGAAGTATTTAAAAAAGTTTTAGACCCTCAATAAATGCTTGCTTTTATCGTACTTGGCTCCATTTATTTCACTCCATAAACAGTTACCAAACTCCTAATGTGCATCAGGCACTGCGGAAATAGAAATGAATGGGCCACTGTCCCAGCTTTCTGGGCATTCACAGTCCTGTGAAATAAATAGTAATTTGATTTCAATGTTCAAAGAGTTACACTAGAGCTATGTATTTAGCAATGTTGAGGTGGGGGAGGTAATACCCAAGGTAGTCTCTAAAGGGATGGGAAATTTCACCATGGATTCTTTCTCTTATTTCGTAGGTGAACCCAGTAAAGGAACGTCTCAGAGCCTCACCTTATCTATCTGTAAAATGGGTATAATACCTTATTATAAATGGTACAGAAGGAGTTAAAAACAGTACTTTTCCTTTCCCATGTCTGTGGCACAGTGCTGACAATATCTAACATTTATTGAGCAATTACTAAGTGCTATGCACTGTTCAAAGTGCTTTCATGCATAAAGTAATCTAATCCTCACAAGAACTCTAGAAGAAAGGTTACTATTTATTCCTATTTGGCAAATTTGGAAGTTGAGACACAGAGAACACAGTTTCTTTCTTTCTTTCTATAAAAAATAATCTCTCTTTTTAGCAAGAGATTTAAGAACATGGCTTTGGAGTCAGGTTAAACTGGGATGGAATACTTGTTCCGCCATGTAATAGCTATGTTAAACTGGGCAAGTTCTTGCTTAACTTTTAAGTCTCAATTTCCTCACGTGTGATACGGGGATAACAATATCCACCACTGGAAAGTTAAAGTGAGAATTGGAAATAATGTCTGTACGACGTATGACACATCATAAACGCTCAATTGGCGGGATAATTACTCTGTTTAAAAAGAGGGGCCGTGTAAGCTCTGCTGGGCCAGGCAGGTGAGACTCCTTGGACCTCAAGATTGCAGAGACAACAGCATCAGAGCTAACTGGATGTTAAATCAATCCTCAATTGGGCAGAAGAAACTAGATCGCGACAGTCAGATCCCTCCCTCCGCCCTCTCGCCCTTTTCACCTTTGCCCTTCTTCTCTTCCTCCAACACAGTCTCAAACCCGAAGTGCGTTTCCGTTGTCGGTTTCTCTTGGGACAAGAGCCGCACACCCAGTGGGTCCCCGGGCCAGAAGCTACGAAGCCCAGGAAGCTGGCCGCCCCGCATCGCCTGCGACCATCCACGGCCCCAGTAGCTCCATAGAGCGTAGCTCCTGGGGGCCGCCATCTTGGCAATCGGGTGACAGCGGCTAGAGAGTACGCCGCTTGCGTCACCAGACGGACTACGGCAGCTGGCCGGAGACATTATTAACCGAATGCGCCCTGAAACCTGATGTTAAGGAGTTATGCGTAATCTCTGGAATCCGAAGATTTATACTTAGTCTTTGAGTTACCGAAATCCCTTCCTCTCTGAATTTAGAATTCATCAGGAATGAGGGGACTTAAAGGAAGCCCACAGTCACCTGTCAGCGGCCATGTCTCTGAATACTGGCAACCAGTAATCAAGTACTAATTTACAAAATATCGAGTAAATTTTGTTTTCTGGTGCGAAAAGGGGAAACTGAGGCATGGTGTACTTAAAACGCCAACATCACGGGGTCAATTCCTGCAAACTTTGTTGTGCAGGGGAATCACCTGGTTTGATCTTTAACATGTAGATTCCTGGGCCCCCCATTACCGGAGTTTTTTTTTTGGAGACAGAGTCTTGCTTTGTTGCCAGGCTAGAGTGAGTGCTGTGGCATCAGCCTAGCTCACAGCAACCTCAAACTCCTGGGCTCAAGCGATCCTGCTGCCTCAGCCTCCCGAGTAGCTGGGACTACAGGCATGCACCACCATGCCTGGCTAAGTTTTTCTATATATTTTTAGTTGGCCAATTAATTTCTTTCTATTTATAGTGGAGACGAGGTCTCGCTCTTGGTCAGGCTGGTTTCAATCTCCTGACCTTGAGCCATCCTCCCATCTTGGCCTCCCAGAGTGCTAGGATTACAGGCATGAGCCACCGGGCCTGGCCTGTTTCTGCTTTAATTCCAATTTAAATGTATGTTTCCTGTAAATATTTCACAGGGAGAAGCACCAACAGGAGAAACTATTTTGAATGAAAAGTCTTTTTTTGGTTTAATATAGCCTGACAGATTGACACCTACTACTCCCATTTGGGAAGTACTGCACTGGGATTTCTCTTTCTCTTTTAAGAATGATAGAAGGAAGAAACAATTCATCCATATACTCAGAGTTCTCATGTTTTTATTATAGGAAATAAAGGTTCATCAAAGCATCTTAATATATCTTCCACATCTAGTTTTATATAAGAATGGACCTCAGGATTTGGTGCTGCTCCTTTGGGACATCAAATTAAGTTCCCAGACCAAACAGTATGTAGCTATTCTCTTATTTCATGAGGGGTGTGTGTGTGTGTGTGTGTGTGTGTGTGAGTGTGTGGTGGAGGAGACAGTAAAAGGTAAAGCAGGACAAAGACTGATAAAGTGCATTTGAAGGAAATTTAAAACATGAGATTAGTATCTAACTTCCTTTATCCTAGTTCAAATTGTTAATTCCAAGAAAGTGATTTATTCATATACACTTACTCATGTCTTAAAGACCATGGGATGATTACTAAGGAGCCAAGAAGGGCCCAATTTGTGATGTTTTTTATTCATTCATTCATTCATTCCTTTTTTTTTGAGACAGAGTCTCGCTTTGTTGCCCAGGCTAGAGCGAGTGCCGTGGCATCAGCCTAGCTCACAGCAACCTCAAACTCCTGGGCTCAAGCAATCCTGCTGCTTCAGCCTCCCAAGTAGCTGAGACTCCAGGCATGCGCCACCATGCCCGGCTAATTTTTTCCTCTATATATTAGTTGGCTAATTAATTTCTTTCTATTTGTAGTAGAGATGGGGTCTCGCTCTTACTCAGGCTGGTTTCGAACTCCTGACCTCAAGCAATCCGCCTGCCTCGGCCTCCCAGAGTGCTAGGATTACAGGCGTGAGCCACCGTGCCGGCCCATTCATTCATTCTTAAATGACTGCTAAAGTTCCACTCATCCTTCTAGGTGACAGCTCAAGTGACAGCAACTGTGGGAAGTCCTTAACCCTCTCAACTGTTTATATTCCTCTCTTGAAGTCTTTTGCTTTGGTCAGCATTTTGTAGTTTACTGTATTGTAACCTTTATCACACTCTTGCATTGTGGTTTCTTTTTTTTTTTTTTGAGACAGAGTCTCACTTTGTTGCCCAGGCTAAAGTGCCTTGGCATCAGACTAGCTCATAGCAATCTCAATCTCCTGGGCTCAAGCGATCCTACTGCCTCAGCCTCCTGAGTAGCTGGGACTACAGGCATGCACCACCATGCCTGGCTAGTTTTTTTTGTATATATATATATTTTAGTTGGTCAATTAATTTCTTTCTATTTTTAGTAGAGACAGGCGTCTCACTGTTGCTCAGGCTGGTTTTGAACTCCTGACCTTGAGCAATCCCCCCCCCCCCCCCCCCCCCCCCCCCCCCCCCCCCCCCCCCCCCCCCCGGCCCCCCCCTTGGCCTCCCAGAGTGCTAGGATTACAGGAGAGAGCTACCACACCCAGCCCTGCATTGTGGTTTCTTATTTGCTTAACTTTGTAACTAAGGACACTATGAGTATGTTAAAGGCCTCAATCTACTGTACTTGGCATAGTGCCTGGCACATAATAGGTTTCTAACTAAAGTTAATCTAATTGAGAAGCATTATTTGTTCATCTCTTTAACAGTGTGTGCATGTGATCCTTTCATTCTAAAACTATTATGGTTAGAAGGGAATCATTTGTAATTTCCTCAAATACAGATGGATATAATGTGATTTCCAAAGTCTCACTGTCTATATCTGTAAATCACATATGTGATTTTTCTAAGTCTCAGAGTTTGTATCTGTAAAACGGGGAACTACTTATCTCATAGGTAGTTGAGAACATCATTTATTAGCTATGTGAACATTGGTAAATTATCTAAACTTTTTGAGAACGTTTTCTTATCTTTAAAATTAATTAATTTCTTTAAAATTAATTAATTAATTTAGAGATAGGGGTTTGCTATATTGCCCAGAGTGTATTCAAACTCCTGGCCTCAAGTGATCCTCCCTTATCAGTCTCCCCAGAGTAGCTGGGACTACAGGTCCATGCCACCATACCCAGTTTAAAATTTAGTTATTATGAAGATCAAATGTGATAATCCATGTTAACAGCTGTTAAATAAAATTTATAGGAGGCCATTGGTTTGAACTAAGCTCCTGCACTAGGGCCCAAAAAACCAAAGCAAGATGGAGTTACTCATGGTTACATTCCACCCAGCCAAGCTGAAACTAAGTTGTTTATCCAAACTTCAGAGAAATTGGGAGAAATATGATAGCAAAATCCCCAAACAGGCCAGTTTTGGCCAACATGATAAGATGTCCCTTCTGCTTCAACCTTTATGAGAAAAGTAACTTTGAAATGACTACTTTTTTTTTTTTTTTGCTTTCATAAGCTCTTTTCTGTCTATAAAACCAAGTTTCTCTGCTCAGCTCATCAGAACACTCAATACTATTAAAAAGTAAAAGCTGGCCAGGCGCTGTGGCTCACGCCTGTAATCTTAGCACTCTAGACGACCGAGACAGGAGGATCCCTAGAGGTCAGGAGTTCTAGAGCAGCCTGAGCAAAAGTGAGAACCTGTTTCTACTAAAAATAGAAAGAAATTAATTGGCCAACTAAAAATATATAGAAAAAAATAGCCAGGCATGGTGGCGCACGCCTGCAGTCCCAGCTACTCGGGAGGCTGACGCAGGAGGATCGCCTGAGCCCAGGAGTTTGAGGTTACTGTGAGCTAGGCTGATTCCTCTGCACTCTGTAGCCTGGGCAGCAGAGCCAGACTCTGTCTCAAAACAAACAAACAAACAAAAAGTAAAGCCAATGAAGATCTTTATAGTAAATTTGTTGTAGTTTTTGTTTTTTGACACAGCACAGCACTCAATGGTAACTACTATTTGCAATGAAACAATTTATGTAAATCATTTAACAACGAAATGAAATAATGTGAGGCAGGCTCCGTGGCAGATGCATGTAGTCCCAGCTACTCCGGAGGATGAGGTGGGAGGATTGCTTCAGCCCAAGAGTTCAAGCCTATAGTGCATCATGAGCCAGCCTGTGAATAGACATTGCACTTTTGGGCAACAGCCCGGTTTCTAAAATTAAATAAATAAATAAATAAAATAGAGAAATGAAGTATGAGGAAGTTCTGTTAAGTGATATTAAATGTAAGGCATTGTCATTATTAACGCTATTTTTATTGCTAACATGAGATAGAATAACGGCCATAAATCAGTAAATATTAATGTTAGAATAAGAACCACAAACCAAACAACGAATCTATCAAGGAGTTCCACAGGTATTTAAACGCTTGGCTAAGTTATATATTAGTGTACTAAGTCAAAAACCTGGCCTTGGCGAGAACTACAAGTCCCATTATCTCAAGTGCCCTTACGGGCGAGGTGGGGACGGAGTGGGGGGAGGACAGTGGAGAATAAAACCCAGTAGACCCGGATGTAAACAAAAACTACATTTCCCAGAATGCCTCACTCCCACCTCCCTACTATATATAACTCCATCCGGGTTCTTCGAGATGCTGTTTGGCGACTCGTCGCCATTCCCGGAGCAGCTCGGCCTCGGCCCAGAGGCGAGTGTCGGTCGCTGTGTCGGAGACACCTGTCCCCGACACCAAGACAGCCAGCCCTCTCCCTTGCCCCGCGGCGGGAGAGCGTGTCCGGCCGGCCGGCGGGGCTTGCGCACCCTCCCTCGCTTCCCCTTCCCCCGCAGCCTCCGCCCCGCCAGGCCCGGCCCGGACTCCCGAGCTCCGGCCTCCTCCTCCTTCTCAGTCACCGCCGCCGCCGGGCTCGACAGCCCCGCCTGCCGCTTCTCCTCCCAGTTTGAGAAGCCAAGGAAGGAAACAAGGAAAAATGTCGCCATGAAGGCCGAGAACCGCTGCCGCCGCCGACCCCCGCAGGCCCCGAACGCCATGAGCCTGGGTCCCCGCCGCGCCCGCTCCGCTCCGACCGCCGTCGCCGCTGAGGCCCCCGTTGATGCCGCAGAGCTCCCCCAGCGCCGCCGCCACCGCCTCCGAAATGGACAAGAACAGCGGCTCCAGCAGCTCCTCCGCCTCTTCGGGCAGCAGCAAAGGGCAACAGCCGCCCCGCTCCGCCTCGGCGGGCCCCGCCGGCGAGTCTAAACCCAAGAGCGGTAAGGGGCGGGCCCGCGGCAGTGGTCTGGGGGCGACTGCCCATTCAGCTAGGGAGTGTCCTTGCTCTGTAGTCTGCTGGGTTACCCAAGGACAAGCTACGCTTTCTACTATAGTTCCTACCTCCTTTTCCATGGCTTTCATTATTTACAATTAAGTTAATGAGCACTGTAATGCGTGGTTTACGCGGGTCATTAATATTAAAAAACAGCTCCGAGAAATAAATGCTGTTCTCATCCCCATTTTGCAGGTGAGGAAAGTTAGGTTCAGAAAGGGTAAGGTCACCCAGCTAGTATGTGCCTCACAGCAGGCCTTAAGACCTGGTTTGTCTGACTCATCAGTCCACAATCCTAAAACCACTAAGTTGTTTTACCCTTTAATGCTGAATTAGCACTGGATAGTGTTCAGGTGTAAACATTGGGGGTGGGGCCCAGGGACTTTTCAAACTCAAATCTCAGATTTAATAACCGGGCCCCAGATCCATTCCACTGTTGAAGAGGACTCATCCTTGAATGACTTTGTTCAGTGTGGTGTAGTGGCTAAGAATTTAAGCAATGGAGTCAGTCTTTTTGGGCCCCCCAGTTTGTCAGACCTTGAGTGAGTGTCCAGAGTTTCTTTACCTGTAAAGGTGGAGGTAATAGAATTAAATAAACATAATAAAAAGAAATGGGTCCGGGCGGGGTGGCTCACACCTGTAACCCTAGCACTCTGGGAGGCCAAGGCAGAAGGATTGCTTGAGCTCAGGAGATCGAGACCAGCCTGAGCAAGAGCGAGATCCTATCTCTACAAAAAGTATAAAAAATAGCCGGGAATGGAGTTATGTGCCTGTAGTCCCAGCTACTGGGGAGGCTGAGGTGGGAGGATCACTTGAGCTTAGGAGTGTGGAGTTGCAGTGAGCCACAATGACAGCACTGCACTCCAGCCTAAGAACTAAGTACTTGACATCTATTATGCGCTTAACCCACATAGTGCCTATTTTTGTGTGTTAAGCTAAAGTATTGTCCAGCAGGGAAGATTCTGTCATTTTCTGTGATCATGTCTCTTAATATCAAATTATGAACATAATGGTGATAGCTACCATTAGTTGAGGGCTTACTACGCTCCAAGTACTGGGTGGAGCTTTTCTTTCTGTTACCACTATTCCAGTCTATCTACCACCTGTCTGTCGAGGTGGAATTGTTCATGTGTACAGAGGAACAGTTGAGAAGGTGGGATGTTAGGCGTTGGTGGAGTCTAGAGTCCAGAGTTCTTAAGTCTGCATATAAATCTGTTCTTTTTGCATTTCAATTATATTAGCAGTAATAGGAAGGTGTTTTCAGTGAAAGTAGGGGAGCATGGCAGATAGGGAAATATTTGGAGTCCCTAAATGTGGAGGTCCAGTTGTTTGAAACTTTTCAAGATTAAACAATTGTAAGGCTGACTTAAACGAAACAAAAACAGCTGTAAGGCTTACTGACTTGTTCAGAGTTTATCTGGTGGATAAGACAGACTTGCTTACTTGGTATGTTGAGGACTTAGGGAGATTACTTATGGAACTCGGGTGGAGACCAGTTGTAGTGTGGGCTCTGAGGCTATGTCAGAAGTAGTATGTAGACTAATTTTGGGGTTTTGCATATGTGTAGCTTTATCATAGATACATCTAAAGATAAGATAACCAGTCCTATTGGCCAGTATTGGAACTAGTTTAGAGCAGTCTGAATATTTCTCAAAGCAGTTGATGAGTAAGTTTACTTTTGCTTGTACTCTATTCCCATATGTACAGCATTTGATTCTCCAACTCCAATTTTTCTGGGGCTCCTCTTTAAGCCACTAATATAACTCATGAGTTAGCTGCAATAAATACCTTAAGTTTATCCCTTAGCAGTAGATGAAAGCTTGTGACAACCCAAACAAAACAACAAAAATCCGAAGTATTTAAGGCATTTTACTCCTATGTCTTTGACTTTGAATATGATTGATAGATTAATAGACGTTGATTAATAGAAGTAACTGAGTACCCAATTGGATGATACAGAATTCTGTTGTAGTTTGAGCAAAGCAAATATTTGTCATTGTTAACATTCCAGACAGACTGGCATAGAGTAAATTTTAATTGTTGGGTTCATTCTGAATGCTTAAAACACTTGTTTACTTTTGTAATTGAAAACTTCTAAGGAAGGAAATAAGAACTTACGTAAAAGATCTTTTGTTAGGTTTTATGAATACACAAGTGTGCCCTCAGGTAGCATTATTTTTTGTTTAATATGTTAAAAAGCTTGACCATGTTTGCCCTTCCCAGTACCCACTTGTCTGGCTTCTGCTAAGTAAGTATACTGCCTTAGCAAGGAAGGGGAGGGGCTTATAGCTAAATACTTCACATCTTTGTCAACTCTAAGGCACTGCTTGCATTTAGGAACTACTTGCATTTAGGAACAAATTAAAAGGCAGAGTAGGTGGGGATGAAAAGATTAGGAAACTCTGGTTATTGACTAATTTTTAAAGTTGAACTGAAACGTAGTGTATACTACTCTAGGGTTACAGCTAAAACCAGTGCTGCTAGGACAGATGTTCAGGAACTTTGATACAGTGACTTCAAGATGAGATGGTTACTGTAACAAAAGGGTAGATTCAGGTTCTGCATAATTCTATAAAGAGGTTTCTGCGGTATTTCAAAAGCTGACTCAACACTTGTACTTGATTCTGCTGGAAATTGTTGAAACGACCTCTTGAATTTCAGAGGAAGGGTGAGGTGAAAAGACATAGTTTATCTTTTGTCTAGGAAAAAAGTTTTTCAATATTTAAGTCCTTTTTTCTCCATTTGCTACCTCATGTGAGAAAAAACACCTCTGGTTTCTATTCTCTAAACAGTGTCATAAATGGGTATTTGTTCCTAGCTGCATAATTTATACATTTGAGACTTTGTTCCTGTGGCTGCCTTAAGTTTGCCTTTCATTCTCACACTGGAAATAGGCGAATTTGGCTACTGGGCTTTTCTTGATCTTTCTGGCCAGAGTAGCATACCACAGTTTCTGTGCCTTGGCTAATTGCTTCAGGCATTTACGTTCTTTTTCTTGGTTGTATTCCACAGCTTCATTCCAGCTGCGATAAGATGCAGTTCTCAGAAAGTTCAAAGGTGAATATCCCATGAATACATCCCAGGGAGGAGAGGTGGGTTAGGAAGTGGGGAAAGTCATTTATTTAGAAAGAGCAAAGAAAGTAAAAAGACCCGAGAAAGAAGGCTGGTTTGTTATGGGCAAACGATGGACCTTGGCCAGGAGCCAGGCTCTTGCCCCATCCCCCTGGGCGGATGGTACTGGCCATGGAGGTTAAGGGAAGGTCAGGTATTATGAAGCAGTTATTTTGAGGTTGGTGGTATCAGGCACTGTCCTGACACTTCCTGTTATTCCGGTACCAGAAGCCAGGTGACTAATGATAATCTGCCTTGAAGAATGACTGTCCATGTAAATGGACCTGGAGGTTTTAGTGGCTTTGAAAATTGAAGTGATTTGGAGCCTTCAGTAAAACCACTTCGAAAAGTTAAAAGAATTTTGGAGTCCTTGGTTTATGTGACTTTTGGAAGTCTAGTGGGTGCTCTTGACAAGAATGATTTGGATTTTTTAATAAAAGTCTTTCAAATCATAGCAATGGTGTGCCAGCCGCTGTGGTAGGCATTTTATATAGCTTTCTTAATCCTCATGATCTGTGAGGAAGGATGGTAGAATATGAGCCCTGTTTTACAGACAAGAAAACAGGCTTAGACGCATTAGTGATTTGTCCACGTAAATTTTTATGAAGTCCTAGGCAGTATTTATAATTACACTTTGTATAATAAATTCACTTGGCCGGCAGGTAACTTACTGGTATATGCATCATTCTTGATACCACCTCTCTCTTCCTTTCATTCAGAATTACTGATTTCAGCTGGATTCAGTCTGTTGTCAGTAGTAAGGCCGTATGTTGCCCCTCCAGAGGTGCTTGTTAACCACTCTGGACGATGGGTAAGCAACTTGCTTGTGATTACAGCATGAATCAGCAGCAGAAACTTCCTGGCTGGTATTCTGATCTCTAGGCTGTGCCATCTGTCAGAACTAGAGTTAGAAATGTTGATGATGCCAAATAATATAACTGTGAAAAATTTACGGCTGTTAGTTGGTAAAGGAGGAAGGGGCTGAGATAGGCCTGCTGTTACTTGGTAGAGACCTTTCTGTTAGGGAAATGTGGAACAACCGGAGAAGCTGGATTAAGTTTTTAAGTCTCTTTGTTAACTCTGGGATCCTGAGTTCTGGATTTGAGCCATTTAACTAATGGTCTTATCCATTTTGGAATGTGTCTTGACAGCAGTTCTTGGCAGTTGTTTTCAGCTCTTGCTGTGCTTTAGGATCTTTTGGGAACCTTTTTAAAAAATGGGGATGTGGGGGCCCTTTCCTAGCAGTTCTTTCTGATTCTTTAAGTCTAGATTGAACCCTTGGGTCCTGGGCATCCATATTTTTAAAAGTTTGTGCAAGTGATTCTGAGGTGCAGCCAGGATCAAAAACTCTGAGATTTAAAACTTCACCATAAAATGTTTCTCCAAGGAGCTTGACTTTTTGTCTGTTTTTCAAAATCTAAGGTGGCACATCTCACTGTTCCTATCAGAGAAAGGAGGAAGAATTCTCTCCCTGAGTTATTCACATGTATATATCCTGGCAAGTTGTCCACAAAACATCTCACAAATAATACTCTGAATTTTATCTCTGTGTCCCAGGCCTGACAGTCCCTTCAATCTTTGGCTGCCTGTTGCCTGGGTCTAGAGATAAGAGCCAGTTTCTCACTTGAGATGTCTGACCTCATACACTTTGGTAAGTGGAAGGCAAGAAAAGGGAGTTGATTTTTAGCAGTTACATCGTGAATCATTACCTGATCAGTTGTAATCTGTTTGAGAGTCTGGCTCTGATGCCTGGGGTTGCACTGCAACCTCAAACTCCTGGGCTCAAATGAACATCCTGCCTCAGCCTCCCAGGTAGCTGGTACTGCAGGTGTGCAACACCATACACAGCTGATTTTTTTCTATTTTGTAGAGATGGGATCTTGCTCTTACTCAGTCTGGTCTTGAACTCCTGACCTCCAGTGATCCTCCTGCCTCAGCATTCCCAGAGAGCTAGGATTACAGGTGTTAGCCCCACTTTGCTTGGCCTGTAATCAGTTTTATTTTATTTTATTATTTTTTTTTGAGACAGAGTCTCGCTTTGTTGCCCAGACTAGAGTGAGTGCCGTGGCGTCAGCCTAGCTCACAGCAACCTCAAACTCCTGGACTCAAGCAATCCTTCTGCCTCAGCCTCCAGAGTAGCTGGGACTACAGGCATGCGCCACCATGCCCGGCTAATTTTTTCTATATAAGTTGGCCAATTAATTTCTTTCTATTTATAGTAGAGACCGGGTCTCGCTCTTGGTCAGGCTGGTTTTGAACTCCTGACCTCGAGCAATCCGCCCACCTTGGCCTCCCAGAGTGCTAGGATTACAGACGTGAGCCACTGCACCCGGCCATGTAATCAGTTTTAGAAGTGAGCATTGTCTGTCAGAGCAGTTCTGTAAGCATTATGAAACTATTTCCTTGCCTGTGTGGTAATAAGTGAAGAAATGAAGACAGCCCTTTTTCTCTGAGGGTCAGTTTACTTTCTTAAGTCCTTGCAGTGTAGAATCTGGCTTTACCTAAATCTGTGCAAACCATGAGGAGCCTGTCTTGAAAGCAACAGTTAGGGTCAAGCAGTTAGGGTCCCGGGATCATCTGAGACAGTCTAAGGTAATGAGGTTTGGGGAAGGTGTGTTTTCTTTATATACCTATCCTCATAAGACCTCATGCGTTCTCATCAGGTGATAGGGAATGGGGTAAGGAAGTCAGAGCTACGCAGGAAAATGTGGCTGAGGTGGCTTTCATTGGTAAAGAGGTAGCTGGGGTTCTGTATTCCCTGAATTGTCCATTTACTTAAAATCTTATAAACTACTACCGTGGATTGAAGGCAAGGCAAAATTTATGAGATCTGAACCTTCTGTTTGACATTAACTGTTGCTAACTGAAGTAGTAGGTAAGAGTCTAGTTCTTAAGTTCTAACTTCAGATTAAACTCTGGTCACTGTCACTGACTGGGATTTAAGGGTAACTGCTAGTGTACCTAGCCTCGTCATGTTTCTGTGACTATCTGTTCTGTTTACACTGCTGCCACTTCACATGACTATTAGCTTGACTCCCAGGTTGTAGTTGGTCAGGTGTGGGGAGGATGACACCTCACATTTATCCCATTAGGTTGATAAACTATGAGTGTGAGGTGATTGCTTTCAAAATTTGGACTCTGATTTGTTAACTCACATTTCCTTTTTTCTGAAGCTTTGCTTTACCTTGAACTTATTTAATCTGCTGTAAAAAGAGTTGGTGATCTTTTGTGTCTAGAAATAATTTCTTCTAAGTTCTTAGAGTTTTTTAAATTACTTAGGTAATAAGTATACACAACAATAATTTTGTCTACTTAAGTCAGAATCATAGAGGGTGAGGTCTGAGAATATGAATCCCTTAAAAGTTCATTTGGGGCTGGGCGAGGTGGCTCACGCCTGTAATCCTAGTACTCTGGGAGGCTGAGGCAGGTGGATTGCTCGAGGTCAGGAGTTTGAAACCAGCCTGAGCCAGAGTGAGACCCCCCGTCTCTACTATAAATAGAAAGAAATTAATTAGCCAACTAATATATATAGAAAAAATTAGCCGGCCATGGTGGCACATGCCTGTAGTCCCAGCTACTTGGGAGGCTGAGGCAGCAGGATTGCTTGAGCCCAAAAGATTGAGGTTGCTGTGAGCTAAGCTGATGCTACGGCACTCTAGCCCGGGCAGCAGAGTCTGCTCAAAAAAAAAAAAAAGTTCATTTGGGTGATTCTTGTGAACTGGCAGCATTGAGAAACACTGTAATGGGATAAGATTGAATAGCTCCATATCCTAAAGGTAATGATAATTGTTCATAATGATAATTGATCATTAACAGCCTGGTATATTTCCTTTCCAGACATGTTTCTATTATATAGATTATATAGTTTTAACATAAAGATTAAAACGATATCTGAGGGAGATCCAACTTTATAGTTTTTATGGTTTGTGCTAGAATCTCTTATCTTTGTAAACCACTTTTGAGGTTAAGCCCAATATATTTCTTCATTAAAAGTCTCCTTGGCCGGGCGCGGTGGCTCACGCCTGTAATCCTAGCTCTCTGGGAGGCCGAGGTGGGCGGATCATTTGAGCTCAGGAGTTCGAGACCAGCCTGAGCAAGAGCGAGACCCCATCTCTACTATAAACGGAAAGAAATTAATTGGCCAACTAATATATATAGAAAAAAGCCGGGCATGGTGGTGCATGCCTGTAGTCCCAGTTGCTTGGGAGGCTGAGGCAGCAGGATTGCTTGAGCCCAGGAGTTTGAGGTTGCTGTGAGCTAGGCTGATGCCACGGCACTCACTCTAACCTGGGCAATAAAGTGAGACTCTGTCTCAAAAAAAAAAAAAAAAAAAAAGTCTCCTAATTTTCGTTCTAAGTTTTGATTTTTAAAACCATTAGATTAGTATGCAGACTTGACTTGGTCAGGTTTCCATATTCCAATAGGACAGCATGGAGTGAACAAAAGGATGAGAAGATAAATGAATCTTTTTTGAGGGGGCAAAGACTATTTGGGTATCCTCTCTCATTTTTAGTTTTTTAGTTGTATATTGTTCTCAGGTTTTATTTGCTTTATATTTTTTAAAGCTGGTAGACTTTAGTGGGTAAATGTGTCTGGTCAGGGTTCTTCAATTTGGGACAAAAAAAAATCCATGCAGGTGAGCTCCCCAGTAGAAAAAAGTGGGGCAAAAATCCAGGCAGGCTGTTTACATAAAATACAAATGGTCAAGCTGAAAAAGTATTTGTTGATAGTTATCGGGGGAATTAAAATTTAAAATGAGAATCATTTTGACTCGTCAGTTGAACAACTTTTATTCAAGTCAATATTAGCAAGTGTAGTAAAGTTGATATTCTTTTTGGGGGGGCAGAGACAGAGTCTTGATCTGTCACCTGGGCTAGAGTGGCATGGAATCAGCCTGATCTCAAACTCCTGAGCTCAAATGATCCTCCTGCCTTGGCCTCTCAGAGCACTAGGATTACAGGTGTGAGCCACTGTGCCTAGCTGACATTGTCTATTATAGTGCTGTTAGAATATAAATAAATTGGTGTAATGGTTCTAGAAAGTAACCTGAGAATATATAAAAGGCTTAATGATCATACTTGATCTAATTCTACTTTAAGAATTTGACATAGGCCGGGCATAGTGGCTCATGCTTGTAATCCTAGCACTCTGGGAGACCGAGGAGGGAGGATTTCTTGAGCTCAGGAGTTCAAGACCAGCCTGAGAAAGAGTGAGACCCTGTCTCTACTATAAATAGAAAAAAATCAGCCAAAACAACTAAAAATAGAAAAAATTAGCCAGGCACAGTGGCATGTGCCTATAGTCCCAGCTACTTGGGAGGCTGAGGCAAGAGGATTGCATGAGCCCGGGAGTTTGAGATTGCTGTGAGCTAAGCTGATGCTGTGGTACTCTAGCCAGGACAACAGAGTGAGATTCTGTCCCCCCCCTAAAAAAAGACTAGAACTCAAGTTGATCAGATATGCTTTGAGAATTTGGTGTCTTTTGTTCTGTCACTTTATTTGGCTTCTAGAATATATGTAAGCATCATTTGCTTTTTATGCCTCTTGAATATATCTGCTAAGGCCTGGTGCTTAAGCTCTGTGAAAAAGAGACCTTGTGAACTGAAAATCTGTGTGGTTTGATCTACTGTGGGTTTGGCTTCATCATTTCAAGAAAAACCCACCTTACTGTGTGCACTCTTGCTCAAAGCCCTATTGCTCTGACCCAAACCCCAGTTTCCTAGAGGTGGTGGGAGGGCCCATTTACCCCTATTTAACCATAATTTTGCTGGGAGGTGGAGAGCAATTGGCCAGATATATTGTATGACTCATTATTCTTTTGTGTTTCTTGTTTTCAGATGGAAAGAACTCAAGTGGATCCAAGCGTTATAATCGCAAACGTGAACCTTCCTACCCCAAAAATGAAAGTTTTAGCAACCAGTCCCGTCGCTCCAATTCACAGAAAAGCAAAACTTTTAATAAGATGCCTCCTCAAAGGGGCGGCGGCAGCAGCAAACTCTTTAGCTCTTCTTTTAATGGTGGAAGACGAGATGAGGTATGGAATTTGAGAATGTCCTTTGTAGAACATAAGAAGCATCATATCTGGCCAGGCATGGTGGCTCACGCTGATAATCTTAGCACTCTGGGAGGCCGAGGCAGGAGGATCGCTCAAGGTCAGGAGTTTGAGACCAGCCTGAGCAGGAGTGAGACCCTGTCTCTACTAAAAAAATAGAAAGAAATTAGCTGGATAGCTAAAAATACATATAGAAAAAATTAGGCATGGCGGCACATGCCTGTAGTCCCAGCTACTCAGGAGGCTGAAGCAGGAGGATCACTTGAGCCCAGGAGTTTGAGGTTGCTGTGAGCTAGGCTGATGCCATGGCACTCTAACCTGGGCAACAGAGTGACACTGTGTCTCAAAAAAAAAAGAAGCATGCTGTCTGATCCTCTCACCCCCAGGAGGGGAGAAAGAGGTAGAAGGGTAGATAATCAAAGCAGTCAGTTTTGAGTAGTTGAGGATTAACTAGGTTTGGAACTTAGCTTCCTTTTTTCCCCTGAAGGTTATGAAAATTTCCTTGGAGGAAGAAGACATCATAATCATGGATCGTGAGAAATTATGGCAAATTTGGGGTATCTTAATTTGTATAGTCCTTTTATTATCACTCTTGAATTATAGGTACCCTTTGGATATTTAGGTGATCAAATGATGTTAATTAATGACACCAAAAATTTGCTCCTTGCCTATTTTACACCAGATACTATTTAGGAGTTTGGAATGCAGTGTTGAACAGAACATGTCTTTGTCCTTCAGAAGCTTATATTCTAGTTTGGAGAGACAGTAAATAAGCCAGTATATAATAAATCTGATGGTAATTTTAATTGAATTAAAATGTAAACTGAGGGCCGGGCGCAGTGGCTCATGCCTGTAATCCTAGCACTCTGGGAGGCTGAGGCGGGCGGATTGCTCGAGGTTAGGAGTTTGAAACCAGCCTGAGCAAGAGTCAGACCCCCCATCTCTATTATAAAATAGAAAGAAATTAATTGGCCAACTAATATATATAGAAAAAATCAGCCAAGCATGGTGGTGAGCGCCTGTAGTGCCAGCTACTCGGGAGGCTAAGGCAGTAGGATTGCTTAAGCCCAGGAGTTTGAGATTGCTGTGAGCTAGGCTGATGCCACGGCACTCACTCTAGCCTGGGCAACAAAGTGAGACTCTGTCTCAAAAAAAAAATTAAATAAAAATAAAATGTAAACTGAGGGATGTAAAACAATAGAAACAAGGCATACAGTTTTAGAAAGTGGCTAAGGAAAGCTTTCTAAGGCGGAGGATTTTGTGAGAGATCTGGGTGAAGCAAGGAAGCCCACCATATGGTTTGAGGAAGAGTGTCCTAGCCTGAAAGGAATAGCAGGAGCAAGGGACTGGAAGAGATAATGTGTTTGGTATGTTCGAGGTAACGAAGTAGGCTACCTTGGGAGGAGGAGAGGTGGGTGGGAAATGAAGCCAAAGATTGGGCAAGAGGGATCAGATCAGTGGGTCCTAGAAGGACTTTGGCTTTTGTTCAGAGAGATGGCTAGCCATCGGGGAGTTTAAGAAGAGAATTTAGGGCCAGTCGTGGTGGCTCCTGTCTGTAATCCTAGCACTCTTGCTGGAGGTCTGAAGTTCGAGACCAGCCTGAGCAAGAGTGAGACCCTGTCTCTACCAAAAAATAGAAAAATTAGCCAGGCATCGTGGCATATGCTTGTAGTCTCAGCTACTTGGGAGGCTGAGGCAGGAGGGCTCACTTGAGCCCAGGAATTTTTGTTTTTTTGAGACAGAGTCTCATTCTATTGTCCAGGCTATAGTGCTGTGGTGTCAGCTTAGCTCACAGCAACCTCAAACTCCTGGGCTCAAGCTAGCCTCCTGCCTCAGCCTACCGAGTAGCTGGGACTACAGGCATGAGCCACCATGCCCAGCTAATTTTTTCTATATATTTTTAGTTGTCTAGCTAATTTCTTTCTGTTTTTAGTAGAGATGGGGTCTCCCTCTTGCTCAGGCTGGTTTTGAACTTCTGACCTCGAGCGATCCACCCACCTCGACCTCCCAGAGTGCTAGGATTACAGGTGTGAGCCACCACACCCGGCCTGAGCCCAGGAGTTTGAGGTTGTAGTGAGCTATGATGACGCCCCTGCACTCTAGCCCAGGCAACAGAGGCAGACACTGTCTTTAAAAAAAATAAAAAGCTAATCTGACTTGGAGTCTTAAGGGGAACAGTGGAAGTAGGGAGACTAGGAGGCCATGACAATATTCTTGATAGTGGTGGCGGTGGTGAAAAGCAGTCAGATTTGGAGTATTACTTGAAGGTAGAGCCAACAAGGTTTTTTGATTTATTAGATGTGAAGTCCGAGTAGAGAAAAGGATGAGTAATGTTTTTGGCATGAGTTCAACGGGTACCTTTTGCTAGGACAGGGAAGATTTCAAAAGGAATATAGGGTTTTTGTTTTGGGGGGTGAATGGGGGTTGAAATAAAGAACTTCAGCTTGGAAATGTTATATTTGCATTGAGATGCCTATTAGATATCTAAGAGATAGGCAGTTAACTATGAATGTGGAGTTTAAGGACAAGACCTAAGCTAGAGAGCTATCAGCATATAGTTGCTTAAAGTTATGGAACTAAATGAGATAGATCATTAAGGAGTGAGTGTTGCAAAAATGAATTAGGTTTAAGAACTGAGCCCACAAGCCAGGATAAGGAGCTAGCAAATGAGGTGGAGCAGGAGTGGTCAGTGAGGGAGGAAGAAGAGAACTGAAAACCGTTGGAGAAAGTGATCAGTTTTGTCGAGTGCTGATAATAGTCTGAGTGAATAGGATTGAAAATGGACAGATTTGAAAATGCGAAGGCATGTGGTTGGCCTTTGTGTTCTTTGGAGTGGTGGAGACAAATTCCTAGTTGGCATAGACTCGAGAGAATGGGAGGATGAGAAGAACAAACAGTAAGTGTAGACAGTACTTTCTAGTGGCTTTACTCCAAAGGAAGCACAGATGTGAGATAGCAGCTTGAGGGGAACTGGAGGTCAAGAGATATTTTAAGATTAGGGAAATTACAGCATGTCTCTGCCAGTAGGATGGTTCTGGTGAGAGGAGAAAAGTGATTGAGGGGAAAAGGGAAAAGTTACTGAACAGTGTCCTTGTGTTTTTTTTTGTTTTGTTTTTTTTTTTGAGACAGAGTCTCGCTTTGTTGCCCAGACTAGAGTGAGTGCCGTGGCGTGAGTCTAGCTCACAGCAACCTCAAACTCCTGGGCTCAAGCAATCCTTCTGCCTCAGTCTCCCGAGTAGCTGGGACTACAGGCATGCACCACCATGCCCGGCTAATTTTTTCTATATATATTAGTTGGCTAATTAATTTCTTTCTATTTATAGTAGAGATGGGGTCTCCCTCTTGCTCAGGCTGGTTTTGAACTCCTAACCTTGAGCAATCCGCCCGCTTCAGCCTCCCAGAGTGCTAGGATTACAGGCATGAGCCACTGCACTTGGCCTGTCCTTGTGTTCTTGATCTAGTGCAGAACTGGAGGATTTGGCTTAGATAGGAGCTTTGCCCGCTCATTCCCAGTAATAAGAGGATGGTGCGGTGGTGAGGGGGTGTTGGAGTTCTTTTCTGATTGTTCTTACTTTCTTAATGAAATATATAAAGTGAACTCGGAGAAGGTTTGGAAGCTTGAGGAATGAAGGAGCTGTCTGGGAAAGAATGGACTGTGGAAGTACAATAGGATTGCAGTACTACAGGCAGCGTGAGGGTCTACTGTAGTGAGACTGGTACGGTTGTGTTTTTAGCCATGTTTATCTGCTCTGGGGCTGGTGTGGAGTAGGCAAAGAGTTTAATCAGGGGAAAGTTTTGCTGGGTGAATACAACAGACAAATAGAGAAGAGGTAATTGACCACAGGATCTAAGCCAGATCTGGGGGGGGGTTGGATTACTGGTTTGGAGATCCTAGTGGGTAAAGAATTGTTGGAATCAGACTAAACCTGAGAAAGAAGAGAATTTCTGCTTAGACAGTAGGATGCTTAAAGTTAAGATGGTGGAAGATGCGTGATTGTTACTAGCATGGTTTAGACTATAGAGCAATACTGTCTAATAGAAAAGCAAGCCACGTGTGTAATTAAAGTTTCCTAGTTCCCACATTAGAAAAGTAAAAAAGAAAGAAATGAGGTTAACTGTAATATATTTAACCCATTATATCTAAGATGTAATTTTACCTCATGGCACAGGCCACATTTCAAGTGCTCAGTAGCCACATCTAGCTAGCGATTATTGTATTGGACATCACACCTCTAGAAGGTACACCTGTAGGGGTGGGTGGCTGAGATGGGGGCAAGCTGATTGGAAGAGGAGGAGGTTAAGGAACTAAGAAGTTAGCATATTAGGAGGGTAGTCAGGAATGATGACGAGTGGTGGTATAGAGAGTGACAGTGGGCCAGCTAGGACAAGGTGAAGGTAGAAGGTTGAGAATGTGGATTTTTGTTGACTTAGCAGAAGCTCTTAGATCTAAGTTTGGGCTGTATAGTTGAAAGACTATTGATTAGGGGAGATCAGAGTTGTATGGAGATGAGAGATAAGGGATGACCTGGAAGTTTGGGGCTTCCTGTGGTGACTTACATAGACAGAATGTGGGGTTATATCCCAAGATCTTTTGTTAATAAAAAGGAAGTTGCCTGTCTGCCACTTGTTACATTTTTATTTTTTTTAATTTAAAATTTTTATTTATATTTTTAGAGATGGGGTTTCATTATGTTGCTCAGGTTGAAGTGCAGTAGCTATTCATAGGTGCTATCATCGTGTACTATAGCCTGGAATTTCTGGGCTCAGGTGATCCTCCTGCCTTAGCCTCCCAAGTAGCTGGGGCTACAGGCATGAGCCACCGTGCCCGGTTTTGTGTTTATTTTTAAAGGTCATATACCACGATTCTATATGCATAGAATATCTGAGGGTATATTCATCACCTCTGGAATAGAGACTGCCTTTCACTGTATGCCTGCTTTTATACTCTTTGCCATGTATGTGGAAGTGCTGCTTACTAAAAATCTTCAAATTTGACTAAGCAGCAAAAGCCTCAAATTTGCATTTCCTTTGACCCAGCAATTCCTTCTGTACATTCAAAAGAAGTAACTGTAAGTGCCTAAATATTTGTACAAAAGGATTTATCAAAAAATGTGCTTATCTTAGCATTATTTTTGTTTTTGTTTTTTATCTTTTTAGTGACAGGATCTTGCTGTGTCACCCAGGCTGGAGTGCAGTGGCCCAGTCGTAGCTCACTGTATTGTTTTGTTATAGTGAGAAAGCTACAAATAATCTGTGCCATAGAACAGGGCCTTCACATCTGGTTTGTGGCTGGGCGTGGTGACTCACGCCTGTAAGTGTAGCACTTTGGGAGGCTGAGGTAGAAAGATCTCTTGAGATCAAGAGTTCAAGATTACAGTGAGGTGTGATTGCACCACTGCACTCCAGCCTGGATGACAGTGATACCCTGTCTCTTAAAAAAAAAAAAAAAAAGAAAAAGTAAAATAAGTAAAATAAAATATGCTGTACCCATATAAGGTAATGGTATGTATCCATTTAAAGTGTCTGGCAAAGTGTATATAACGTTAAAGGGGAAAGTGGGTTGGAGAAATGCACTAGCTGACTTACAGCACCTGTCTATACCATTTCAGTTTGGGAATGTTGAGGGGACTGAAATATACCTTGTCATGGTTTCTTCCATCTTTCTGTGCAGTGGTATTTCTCATATATGGTTTCTTGTCACTTTCTGAACTGTTTCTGAATCTGCTGATTGGGTTTATTTCTGGACACAGAGCTAGTCTGCCTACATGTTCTAATTCTGTCAGTTTTAATTAACAATGAATAACAGTGTGTATCTTAGATGAGAGGGCTCTGGCAGTATCCAGAAGCTTAGGGCAGTTAGTAGCTGCCTGCAAGCCACCTCCAAAATATGGCTCCACAGACTGACTTTACCAGAAACAAGTCAAAGAACAAGTAGGCGAACAAGAGTGAAGGTTGCCAGGTCTAAAGATTAATTCAGTAAGTAAATCTGCTTCAAGATAGCTAGAGGAGATCGTGCTGGGTTTTGTCCTTTAATGGTTAATTGCTACTTAGCAGAGCAGACTAAATAGTTTAAGTAATTGTATGTTAAAGGCTCTTTTTCCTCCTCTTCACTCTCATTCACTCTTGGGTAGGCTTTTGCATTACCATCTCCTAGGAAGATTGTTTGCTTTGAGTCTGTTAGTCTGTTTTATTTAGTTAATATTTTAAGCTGTGTAGGAGGAGGGTTGTGTGGGTTTCTGCTGTAAATTGGTAAGTGTTGTCCTAATCTAAAATACCCTGATTCATTCTCATTTTCTCTAGGTAGCAGAGGCTCAACGGGCAGAGTTTAGCCCTGCCCAGTTCTCTGGTCCTAAGAAGATCAACCTGAACCACTTGTTGAATTTCACTTTTGAACCCCGTGGCCATGCAGGTCACTTTGAAGGCAGTGGACATGGCAGCTGGGGAAAAAGAAACAAGTGGGGACATAAACCTTTTAACAAGGAACTTTTTTTACAGGCCAAGTGAGTATTACTACTCCAAGGAGGAAAGTGAAATTGGGTCTCTCTGGGTAATTGTAGAACTACAGCGAGGAGGCTTCCTTTAAACTACGTGGGAGAGAGGCAGAAAGGGAATTGGTCTGGTTCTTTTTCTCTTTTCCCCTCTTTCCCTTTCTTTAACTCATTTTCCAAGGGGATGTTCTTGGTACTTAAACAAATACAGGTTTTTGTTTTTGTTTTTTTATTTTATTTTTGGTTTTGTTTTGTGTTTTGAGGCAGAGTCTCGCTCTTTTTTGCCTGTGGTAGAGTGCAGTGTTGTTATCATAACTCACTGCAACCTCTAACTCTGGGGCTCAAGTGATCCTCCTGCCTCAGCCTCCTGAGTAGCTGGTACTACAGGCATGCACCACCTTCCGTTCTAATTTTTTCTGTTTTTGATAGAGACAGGGTTTTGCTCAGGCTGGTTTTGAACTCCTGAGCTCAAGCGATCCTCCCACCTCGGCTAATAACAATTTTACAATGAATGTCTTAGTATTATGATGAGGTAGAAAAATTGTTTGGAATTGGACCCAGATTTGAATCTCATTTTGGCCCTTAATTTTGGGTAATTTACTTAACCACTTTGAGTATCATCATCTTTTCTATAAAGAAGTGGAAATTTCTTCTTTTTTTTCTTTTTTTTTTTTTTTTTTTTTTTGAGTCAGAGTCTCACTCTGTTGCCCAGGCTAGAGTGAGTGCCGTGGTGTCAACCTAGCTCACAGCAACCTCAAACTCCTGGGCTCAAGCAATCCTACTGCTTCAGCCCCCCAAGTAGCTGGAACTACAGGCATGCACCACCATGCCCGGCTAATTTTTTCTATGTATATTAGTTGGCCAATTAATTTGTTCCTATTTTATAGTAGAGACGGAGGTCTCGCTCTTGCTCAGGCTGGTTTCAAACTCCTGACCTCTAGCAATCCGCCCGCCTCAGCCTCCCAGAGTGTTAAGGGAGAATTAAATGAGAAATTGCAGTGGTTGGCATACATTTGCTCAAATACTGATATTCTTTTGTTTCCTTTTGGGTAGCCTTAGGCATAATGTAAGATTTGACCTTGGATCTAGACTGAAGTAACCATTTTGTATTTTATGTAAACCAGTCTCAAATGATTAAGAACATTCTTTCCTACTACTTTGAATACTTGCCATGTTCTGGGGTTCTGAGTGGCGAGGGAGGAAATCTGGCTTACTGCTGGCTATTGGAGTTAATTTTAGTTCAAGGGAGGTCTACAGGGAGTTTGACTGGCCTTGGAAGCAGAAGAAACAGGATTTAGACTTCTGCCTGCTGAGTATTTGGATCCCTTCCAGAGTCAGGGCTCAGAACTGAGGCTGATATCCAGTACAGTGCTTCACTAAGCATGGCTGCTCAGTGGCCTGCATTTGATTTCTAAGTGAAGAGATGTTTGAATTTCTGCTGAGGGCTTATTGGTGGATTCTGACAGTCTGCCCTTTCCCTGTCTTCCTCCCTATTTCCAGCTGCCAGTTTGTGGTGTCTGAAGAACAAGACTACACAGCTCATTTTGCTGATCCTGATACTTTAGTCAACTGGGACTTTGTGGAACAAGTGGTAAGTAGCTAAGCCAAACCTGTGAGCTGTTAATGGGAGAGAGGACTAAAGAGAGGGACTGTGGTGACACAGCAGCTGTTGGCTGTGTTCACTGCTGATACCCTTTTCTGCCTGGCCTTCCTGTGGACATTTCTCAGAGATCACTCCCTGGTTCCTGGAGTCCATTTTGTGATTCTCTAATTGGCACTGGCCTGTAGAGATGGGATGTTGAAGGCTCTGATCTGAAGGTGTATGAGTTGAGGAGTAGTAACCAGGGACTTGTTACCCTCATGGCTGAGGGCAGGCTCATTACATAGTCATTGCCTCATTGGCAGCATTTGTAGTAATCAGTATCAAATTAGACATCAGTTTTGCGGTATGTGAATGAGCCACACAGTTGAACTTTCAAAGCCACTGCCGCATTGTTTTTCTACTGAAGTTATGAACTCTAGGTATCCCTTGCTAATCTTAATAGGGCATCTGATATGGAAGAATTAACTTTAAAAATGACAGGTACTTTTTTCTTTCTTGATGAACGGGCTTTCAGCCGCAAAGCTTGAATTCCCATTACTGTGAAAATTCATAAAATCATCTGATACCGTGTTTCCCTGAAAATAAGACCAGTCTTATATTTGTTTATCCTCAAGAAGACACCCTAGGGCTTATTTTCAGGGGATGTGTTAATTTTTTTAAGTATGGTACAACAGTCTACATTTATTGAATTATAGTTAAGTCGTCATCTTCTGGAACATCATCATAAATCTCCAAACCCCGAATTCCATCCTGAATTTCTTGTGACTCTATTTCCTTTAGAACCATTGGCCCCAATCTCTCATGTCAAGCAATAGAGCTCATGGGGCAGATGAGAAGGGCTGCTCATCTTCTTTACAGCTCCGCGATGAAATGCTTGGGTTGTGCAGATACACTGCATAGCCACGCCTATCACTAGGTCATATTTTCGGGGTAGGGCTTATATCATACAAATGCTTAGAAATTCTGCTAGGACTTAAACACGGTAATGACGCAGAAGGCCTATAAAACTTACTTTTTATGTGCCTTGGTTAAAAAAACAGACACATTAAGTGAAGTCTCGTTAAGGCCTTCTCTGTTGGAAATTACTGGGAGATTACTTGTAGACCCTCTTTACGCCTTTATATATGCATGCATATCAAATCTTTTTTTTAAAATGGGATTATATAGTGATTTGTCTTTTTTCCCTTAATGTAGAACCTCCAAAATACCTGTTAACGTGTGTTTTAATTAAACCATTATGATTTCCTTAATGATTTGCTTAACCACTTCAGGACCACGCTCACCGGCCAAGAAACCTTGCTCACAGCTGGCACTCATAGTCTGCACTTGTCCACAGCTTGTGCTGTGCATTGACAAGGAATCCATTTTGCTCTTGTGTGATAAGGAAAGCTTTAAAGCACTGAAAGCTTGTTTTATTTTACAGGCAGCTTTACTTGTAATGTAAATATCAGAATAGGTAACGTATACATATATGTTTTCATTACGTTATTTTTAAATGTTCACAATTTTATTTTGATAAATGAAAAATTAGAAAAGTCATAACGGCTGTTGGCTAAAGTTGGCGCTCAGCTGTGCGCCTTCATATCACGGCTGTCAGCTAAAGCCACTGTACGCGTTCATCAGTGGCTGTCGACTGTAGTCGACGCTGGTCCTGAAGTGGTTAAAGAGCTATTATGTGTGTACCTGCATTGTTAAATAATTTAATGAAGCGGTATTGAGAAGGGATATGCAGGGATAGGGATGAGAGAAGAGAGGCTTTAACTTTGACAATCCAAAGTCAATTCTGAAAGCAGCGAAACTTGTGGTGTTTTGTTTCAGCGCATTTGTAGCCATGAAGTGCCCTCTTGCCCAATATGCCTCTATCCACCTACTGCAGCCAAGATAACCCGCTGTGGACACATCTTCTGCTGGGCCTGCATCCTGCACTATCTTTCACTAAGTGAGAAGACCTGGAGTAAATGTCCCATCTGTTATAGTTCTGTGCATAAGAAGGATCTCAAGAGGTAAGATAAAGGCATTTACAAGATTAGTGCCTGGTCTGCTAACTCCTTGTCTCGCTACATCTAAATGTCCATGTTACAGTGTTGTTGCCACAGAGTCACGTCAGTATGTTGTTGGCGATACCATTACGATGCAGTTGATGAAGAGGGAAAAAGGGGTGTTGGTGGCCTTGCCCAAATCCAAATGGATGAACGTAGACCATCCCATTCGTCTAGGAGGTGAGTTCTGCTAATTTGGGGGACAAATAATCCTGGGTACACCCTTTAAGGCTTTTGAATATATCCTTCTAGTGTCAGAAAGTTAGTCTTTGGGCAAGCCAGTTCTAGCATGTTCACATTAGTCATAGCATTCTGATAGGTTAGGGTGGAGTTTGTGGAGAATGGTTTAACTGTTGGTTTCAGGTTTGATTCATATACACAGACATATTTTAGTTTTTCATTTTACAAGTCTTCATTGAATAATGTCTGGCACTGTGCCCAGTCTTAGGGATTCCAAAGTCAGCCAGTCTTGGTGTCTGTCTCAAGGAACTCAGTAGTCTCATGAAACAGACAGATCTGGGCTGGTCCAAGTGCAGTGGTGTTTACAACTAATTAATCAGAGCCAGTTAAAGATTTCTTTGTTCCTTCTCCACTCCTGCTGCTTCGTGTGCCTAGTCTTAAAAAACAAAAAACAAGCTGGGCGCGGTGGCTCATGCCTGTAATCCTAGCTCTCTGGGAGGCTGAGGTGGGCGGATCGTTTGAGCTCAGGAGTTCGAGACCAGCCTGAGCAAGAGCGAGACCTCATCTCTACTATAAACAGAAAGAAATTAATTGGCCAACTAATATATAGAGAAAAAAAATTAGCCGGGCATGGTGGCGCATGCCTGTAGTCCCAGTTGCTTGGGAGGCTGAGGCAGCAGGATTGCTTGAGCCCAGGAGTTTGAGGTTGCTGTGAGCTAGGCTGATGCCACGGCACTCACTCTAGCCTGGGCAATAAAGTGAGACTCTGTCTCAAAAAAAAAAAAAAACAAACAAAGGAAAAGACACCCAGTAGATCAGTCATTCAGATACGGAGTGTGATAAATGCTTACGGTGGGGAAAATGCCAGTAGTGGTATTCTCTGTGTTCCATGCTGAGGTGAGCATTTTAATCTCTGGGTAAAAGATAGATTTCTCAATAATTTTTTTTTTTTTGAGACAGAGTCTTGCTTTGTTGCCCAGGTTAGAGTGAGTGCCGTGGCGTCAGCCTAGCTCACAGCAACCTCAAACTCCTGGGCTCAAGCAATCCTGCTGCCTCATCCTCCTGAGTAGCTGGGACTACAGACATATGCCACCATGCCCGGCTAATTTTTTCTCTATATATTAGTTGGCCAATTAATTTCTTTTTATTTATAGTAGAGATGGGGTCTTGCTCTTGCTCAGGCTGGTTTTGAACTCCTGACCTTGAGTAATCCTCCTGCCTCAGCCTCCCAGAGTGCACACAAAATTTTCTTTAGCCATTTCTTTATTAGTTGGACTTAGTGGTTGGTTTCGGCTTTTCTGATATTACATATGATGCTGTAATTAATAAACATTGTGTGACTAAATTTTTGACTATATCTCTGGTTTTCTTATGTCTTCTATTACGGGGCCAGAGTTATAAATCTTATTTTAAGACCATTCTTAAATTATTTTCTAGGTAATTATGCTAAATTACCCCATCTTCACCATAGAAAAAAGGCTGTGTATGAAAGTTCCTGTTTAGCCACACCATCATGAGCATTGAGTGTTGTATTTTGTGATCTTGCTGGCTTTCTTGTAGATGAACAGCACAGCCAGTACTCCAAGTTGCTGCTGGCCTCCAAGGAGCAGGTGTTGCAGCGGGTAGTTCTGGAAGAGAAAGTAGCACTAGAACAGCAGCTGGCAGAGGAGAAGCACACTCCTGAGTCCTGCTTTATTGAGGCAGCTATCCAGGAGCTCAAGGTGAGAAAATGCATTAGAAACCTGAAAGCAGAAATGCTAAACCTTTCCACTGTCAGGTTCTCTGAGTGGATGAACAGTGGGGATAAGTTACTTCAAGCCCACATTTAAGATAATCAGAGAATGGCTAAAAAACCCAATTTGCTCTGGACTTTGTTTGGTGATGGGAGGGAAGGGCTAACCTAGAGGCTTTTAAGCTCTTTCTAGAAAGTAACAAGTCAAAATGGCATTATAACTAATTGTGACAGTAGAGTTTCTTAGGTAAGCTATGTTCTTTCTTAGTTAAGCAAGGTTGGTGTTTTTGTTTTCTGGGAAAATTTTTAGATTTGATTTTAGAGGTGTTTTAACAGATGATGTGGGGAAAGTATTATGGCCTGCCTTAGCAATACCTGCTGAGGATCGTGGAGCAGCAAGAATTATCCAAGGGTAGAATTCCTTAAGTCCTTTGTGTCCTTCACAACAGGGATTCTTAAACCTTAAGCATCAGAGTCACTGGTTGTTGGGCTCCACTCTGAGAGTTTGCTTTAGTAGATCTGGGTTCAGTAGACTCAGACTCAGTCATTTGCATTATGATAAATTCCAGGGTGATTCTGATGCTGCTCATCCCCAGACTACACTTTGAGAACCATTGATTGATGTAGGTTAGAGTGATGAAAGCCCACATTTATTGAGGGATTAGTGTGTGATGGGCAGAGTGCTATACTTATATTTGTCTCACTTAAGCTTCATATGCTGGTGTGGTTGCCACAACTAACCCTTTCATGGTTGAGGAAGTGGAATCATAGTTAGGTGATTTGCTTAAGGACACTTAAATAATAAGGGGTGAAGCAGTATATGAATTCTTTTCTCACTGATTCCCAGATCTTCCTTAGGTAGAGTCCTGCATATTTAATTTTTATTTTCTTTCTGTCTTGCAGCAGTATTTGTTCAAAAGCCATTTCAGGTAGAAGAAAGGCTACATAGAATTAGGGCTGTCCAGGTTGAGGTGGAGTTAGCCAGACCCTTGCCTCCTACTCTGGGCCTCTTTCTGAGCATAGTTTGTAAAACCTAAAAGGCTAGTTTCATGTTCTTTGATTTCCGTTCAGGAAGGTTTTGTGTAGTATTATCTGTATTGGATTCTAAGCAGAATACCATCCTTTGTGGGTACAGATGCTTTTTGCTTCTGTTAAGATTGAGGATGTTAAGTCCCTAACTAAACCCTTCTAATTGGGTCTTTTTTTTTTTTTTTTTTTTTTTGAGACAGAGTCTCACTTTGTTGCCCAGGCTAGAGTGAGTGCCATGGCGTCAGCCTAGCTCCCAGCAACCTCAAACTCCTGGGCTCAAGAGATCCTCCTGCCTCAGCCTCCCAAGTAGCTGGGACTACAGGCATGCGTCACCAAGCCTGCTAATTTTTTCTCTATATACTAGTTGGCCAATTAATTTCTTTCTGTTTATAGTAGAGACAGGGTCTCGCTCTTGCTCAGGCTGGTTTCGAACTCCTGACCTCAATCAATCCGCCCGCCTCGGCCTCCCAGAGTGCTAGGATTACAGGCGTGGGCCACCGCGTCTGGCCCCAATTGGGTCTTGTTGGCTTTTAACTTGTAGAAACACACTCTAATAAGTGTGTTTCTGGAAACTTACCTTTCTCTGGTCTTCTCTCTGATGGCCTTAGACTCGGGAGGAGGCTCTATCAGGATTGGCTGAAAGCAGAGGGGAAGTCACTGGTGTCATGGCTGCTCTGGAACAACTGGTGCTGATGGCTCCCTTGGCGAAGGAGTCTGTCTTTCAACCCAGGAAGGTTAGTGTGTCCCTGTTACAGACTAAATGGCTACCATTCCTCAAATGCTATTGAGCTAGTAGGCACTGCTATGAGACCTGAACTTTGTCAGAAGAGAGGACTCAGTATTTCCTGTGTGTGCTTATTAATCAGTGAATGTGACAGCTAGATAAACATCCAGAGAGCTTGGTTCTTTTTTTTTTTTTTGAAACAGAGTCTCACTTTGTTGCCCAGGCTAGAGTGAGTGCCATGGCGTCAGCCTAGCTCACAGCAACCTCAGACTCCTGGGCTCAAGCAATCCTCCTGCCTCAGCCTCCCAAGTAGCTGGGACTACAGGCATGTGCCACCATGCCCGGCTAATTTTTTCTCTATATATTAGTTGGCCAATTAATTTCTTTCTATTTATAGTAGAGATGGGGTCTCGCTCTTGCTCAGGCTGGTCTCGAACTCCTGAGCTCAAACGATCTGCCCACCTCGGCCTCCCAGAGAGCTAGGATTACAGGCGTGAGCCACCGCGCCCGGCCGAGAGCTT
>VSMD01137839.1:0-38471 GCA_008750895.1 Mirza zaza | reverse complement strand
GAGTCTCACTTTATTGCCCAGGCTAGAGTGAGTGCCATGGCGTCAGCCTAGCTCACAGCAACCTCAAACTCCTGGGCTCAAGCAATCCTTCTGCCTCAGCCTCCCGAGTAGCTGGGACTACAGGCATGTGCCACCATGCCCGGCTAATTTTTTCTATATATATTAGTTGGCCAATGAATTTCTTTCTATTTATAGTAGAGATGGGGTCTCGCTCTTGCTCAGGCTGGTCTCGAACTCCTGAGCTCAAAGGACCCGCCCACCTCGGCCTCCCAGAGAGCTAGGATTACAGGCGTGAGCCACCGCGCCCGGCCAAGAATACATTCTTGAGTGCGAGGATGTCTTTGGAATCTTCCTTCCCGGGAAGCCTCTTCCCAGACACTCCCCGCGCTCCTGTGTAACAGCAGCGCCCCCTCCGGGCCCTGCTCCGCCCGCCGCAGCCTCCCTCTCCCTGCCCATCTCCAGCTGCCAGAGGTGATCGAACATTCCTGAAAATGTGATTCTGAGGATAAAAATATGATCAACCACCTGCACCTAAATGGCTGAAGCAAACTGGCCGTTTTGGTGACTTGGCTTCTGCTGACTCAGCCAGCTCTTGCCGAGAGCTGAGGGGCCAGGCGCAAGGACTAGCAAATGTGCTGCAATTCAGGCAGCAGCTGCAGGAGCAGGGCCTCCCAGGACAGGAGGGCCGTCAGGAGTCTGGGGAAGTGGCAGCTGAGCTGGAGAGCCGAGGATCCGTGAGGGGTTCAGCAGCAGGGCTGGGAGTCCTCCCTTGTCTGTGAACATTGTGTGGGGAGTGGGGAGGCAGAAGGCCACACGGGTGAGGGCACCAAAGGGGTGTCGTGGAAGCAACTGGCCAGACCTGGGAGGGCACAGGATGTGATGCTAGAGGGTCAGGGGTGCGGTGGGCAGGTGCTCCCAGGAAGAAGGGCTGGAGCCTGGTGAGGTGGAAATGAGGCTGGTAAACCTGGCAGTGCCAAGTTTCCGGCCGAGCAGGCTGTCCTAGAAATGGACCTGGACTTTGTGTTGTTTTTACTTCTGACACTGCCATGTGTCTATCAGAGGAGAACGGGCACAGGCAAGGTGAACAACTGCCAGCGTCCAACGCGCCTCAGCATGGCTGAGATAAGGCCCGCCCTCTCAGTGCGGTGCCCTGCAAGCTTGTGTGCCGGTTCGGAGGGAAACCCAGAGGCTGGGCCTCGTTCCTGCATCCGGGAATTCCAAGCCCAGGCTGCTCTGATGAGTGCCCAGAGTCCCTTAGGATTCCGAGGAATGGGGAACTCATTGCCCTGGAGAAACCCAGGCTCAGAACTGGGCCTCCCTGGAGGGTGGGGCTGGGGGCTGTGGTGCCTGCATCCTGCACCCAACCGCCTGGGTTTGGATCTTCCACTTACTAGTAAAGTGAAGATGACAATAGCCTACGTCCCATAGGTTACCATCATCAAAAGGAAGAAATAAATGCACGTAAGGAGCTCAGAACATGCTGCCTCATGTGTGGTCAGCATTCTGCATTACCTGCCACCATAGCAGCTGGCGTCCTGGGCCCAGCCTGCATGCGGCATGGGGATCATGCTACCCACCTTGCAGTGAGGGCTGAGGAGGCAAGCCACACAAGCAGGGCCTGGCATTTGCATACAGTCTGGAAGTGGCAGCTTTGTAGTACAACTGCCTCTAGTGCCAAGAGCAGGGCTCTGTGCTGTTTTCCTAGGAAGTTCTCCCTGGACGAGCTGCTGACCAACATCATGCTCTACTGGACGACAGGCACCATCGTCTCCTCCCAGCGCTACTACAAGGAGAACCTGGGCCAGGGCTGGATGGCCCATAAGCATGAGCGGTGAGCCCGGCCACACCCAAGTGCAGGAAGCAGGGGGTGGCTGATCTCGAACTCAAGTGGGGGCCTTTGATGGCAGGATGAAGACAGCCTTGCCTGTAGTGTCACTTGGAGGCCTTTGGATGAGGACACTAAAGGTCCCAGGTGTTTGGAGAAATCCCATGCCTTTAAGATCTGCTCATGAAGGGAACACCAGGCCTGGCCCCCGATGTCCCTCAGGGCCTCCCCTGGTCCACGACGCTGGTGTGCTGTGGTGCTAATGGTTCTGGGATTTCCAAATCCCATATGGAGACGCCCAAGTGGCAGCAAAGGGAAAGGGAATACAGGTGGGAGTTAGAGGCTATCCCATGCCCCTGCCCAGGTGGCCCTCCCAGGAGGAGAGGGTCCTTGGTGAGTTGGGGGAGGGGTGGGGCAAGAGGCAGTTAAAACCCTGGGTCTGGCCAGGCGTGGTGGCTCACACCTGTAATCCTACCACTCTGGGTGGATCATCTGAGCTTAGGAGGTCGAGACCAGCCTGAGCAAGAGTGAGACCCCATCACTATTAAAAAAATAGAGATTACCTGGACGACTAAAAATATGTAGAAAAAATTAGCCGGGCATGGTGGTGCATGCCTGTAGTCCCAGCTACTCGGGAGGCTGAGGCAGAAGGATCGCTTGAGCCCAGGAGTTTGAGGTTGCTGTGAGCTAGGCTGGTGCCACGGCACTCTAGCCCAGGCAACAGAGTGAGACTCTTGTCTCAAAAAAAAAACCACCCTGGGTCTGTCCTATTCTTCATGGCTCCCTGGCGGGGAGGGGAGGGGCAGCTAACCCCGCCCCCAGGCCCTTGAACTCGGCCACCTTGGGGGGCAGAAGGCACAGGGCCACAGCCTCACCTCTCCGTGGATCTGTCTCTTCCAGCATGAAGGTCCACGTGCCCACCGGCTTTGCTGCCTTCCCTTTCGAGATAGTGCACATGCCCGAAAAATGGGTGAAGTTCAAGTACCCGAAACTCATCTCCTATTCCTACATGGCCCGTGGGGGCCACTTTGCGGCCTTCGAGGAGCCGGAGCTGCTCGCCTGGGACATCCGCAAGTTCGTGTCGCTGCTGGAGCACCAGTGATCCCCACGCCCACCCCAGCACCTCCAGGCTTTTCCTGGGGAAGGTGCCCCTGCTCTGTGGCGTCTGCCCGTCCCTAGCCCGTGCTGGGAGTCCACACTCACCCACCCCACGTACGCCCATGTCCGCAACATGGCTTTGGTAATAAATGATTTTACTTCTAAGAGGCGCTGGAACCAAGTGACAGCTATGTGCCCTGACCCCACGTCAGGCCCCCTTCCGGAGCAGAGCGGGCAGGTGTACAGTCTGTGTTGGGGGAGGGCTGCCCTCTGCTGCCCAGGGCCACACTGTACCGGGCTGGTCCCTAAAGGACACATGGCACCAGGCCACCCCTCCCAGCGCCAGACATCTCAGAGCAGAGGCCTCATGGCTGAGTGACCCCTGGCACAGGTCAGCATTAAGAGGGGCCTGGGTGTGAGGAGCCCAGACCCAGCCAGGCCAGGGGACAAGCACAGGCAGGTCTGGGGAGGGCCACCAGGGCCCTGCCGCACCTCCCCCTATTGGGATAGAAGGAGCCTCAGACTGTCCCACGCCCCTCACACGCCCCTGCCCGCCCCTGCCACTCCAGTGCGGGCCTTGATGCTGCCTGGAGGCAGCGGGGAGGGGTCTCCTTGGACAAAAGCCCATCCCAGCCCCAGAATCCCACTGGGAAGGAAAAGGCCTGTCCCTCCTGCCTGGGTCACTGCTCAAGGGCAGTGGGACAGCCCGGCACTGCAGGCAGCTGGCACCCCTCCTTCTCTGCCCTCCACACCGGCCTACTCTTGGCTCCACGGAGGCACCGAGCCTGCCCGGACCCCAGTCGCCTAAAGGGACGGGGAGAGGCTGCATCTCACCCGTTGGGTCCAGTGGGCACTTTATTCGTGGCCCTTTGTCCTCTTTGACCCTGACCCAGCCAAAGTGTCCCTGACAACATGACAGAACATAGGACCGCAGCAGGACGTGGAGGTGTGTGCACGGCTGGCCGCAGCCGGCTGCTTCCGCCCTGCTCCTCACCACACTGCTGGCCAGCCCGGAGCCCGGGGAAGGCCGGGGCAGGGCCGGGGCGGGACAGGGTGGGCGAGGGGAGGGCCGGGGTGGGACTCCCCCCCAGACTGCACGTGCGGCTCTTTGGCATCTGCTGTGCATGTGCCTAGAGGGTGCCCAGTGTCTGGGTACTCAGAGGGAGGAGGTCTCTCCCACTTGTTACCCGATATAATCTCCAGGGTGATTGGTCCGGGGGGCAAACGGCCAGCATGAGATCTTGGCTACAAACCGCTGGGCGCATCACCCCAGCGCCGCGGGCAGAAGCCTGTGGGGGAGGGGCCTGGGAGCCGCAGAGCTTAGGTGAGTCCGTGAGGCAGGGTGCTGCCTCACCGCTGCTGTCACCAGCACCCAAAGGCATGGAGCTGGCAGTCTCAACCCTTTCCCCTTCAGCTAAAGGCCCAAGGCCCGGGTCTTCTGGTTCCATCTTCTCAGAGCGGTGGGGCTTAGATCAGATGGACTTGGTTGGGGTTGGAGTCCAGCCACTTCTCCACGTATGTCTTCTCATCTCCCGGGCTCCCCAGAGCCTGGCCCAGCCGGGCAGCTCGCCCACCCTCAGGCCTCCGAGTGGGCGGCAGCCACACCATCCGCAGGGCTCCGGGCCAAGTGTTCTCCAGGGAGAGTCCCACTGATGTTGTGGATGGCACCATAGGTCTGCTGCAGCTGCGGGGACAGGGCTGTCCTCTCCGAGGCCAAGCCATTCAGAATCCGAGGCACGTAGGGCTGTCGGCAAATGGGGAGTTAGTGCTTGGGTGGGCCGGGTGTGGGCTACCCTTCTGTCCACTACCACCGCTCCTCCCAGCAGGAGGACACAGAGTGCTCCCGAAGGACACACAGGAAAAATAGCAGCATCACCTTAGGACATCAGGACCCAAGCCATGCCGCCTGCAGAACTTCAGCAGCCAGGGCAAAACAGAAAGCTCAGGTGCACAGTACTCACGATCACACAGCAGGAAGCACGATAAAGAAGCTTCCTCTCTTTCTCAGAGGAAACAAAGTTCCCAGCACTGGATTCTAGAATTTCTCACTTGATATAGGAAACAAGCCTGTCTACGTAGGCAGGCTTAGAACACGGTCAGTGGGACTTCTGGGATGTGGAAGGAATCCGGGTGACTTTTGTTTCCTCCCATTCCTAGGCACAGAGTCCTACTCTCCTGCTCCCACACCCAGGCTGAGAATGAGGGCGTCACCTCATGCACCTGTCCCGCCTTCCCCTTGCCAAACTGCACAGCCACAGGTGTGTCTCTGGGTAATGAGCCTTTCTGAGGACCTTCTCATCTGGGGCTTGTCCAAGGACAGACACTGATAAGAGGGCCTGACGCCTGGGAGGCAGCCACTGGGAAGAACACTGCTGATGAGATCGGCCACTGTTTTGGCCTTGCGTCTGTCTTGAAGGCCAGCGGTCGCAGCTCTGGGCTCCTGTGACTCTGCTTTCCTCTCCCAGCCCCACCCTGGGAGCAGAACCCTGAAGGCTGGGAGCAGGGAGACCAGTCAGGGAAGGAGTCCTGGTATCTTCCTACCATTGTGCCTTCCTCTGAAGCAGGTGCAATGTTCATTTCTTGGATTCAAAGAGGAGTTTGTGTGACACCCTCTTGGTGCCTGGCAGAGGCCCTGGCACAGGCAGCTGCACCGCGGGCAGTACAGGTTCATCAAACCCTGCCTGGCACCTTACCATGTTGCCTCACTAAAGCCTCGAACTCACCAGGCATTAAACATGCAGAGGAGGAAAGTGAGCAGGGAACTGAAACCAAGGGGGATGGGCACGCATCTCGGCAAGACTAATTACCTTCCGCGTGCTAAATGTGCAGCTAGACCATCCAGAGGGACTAGGGATTCCTTCTCTGATGTTAATTCAGAAACTTGCCAGCCACGTGATCAAGGGACTTCTATCTTAGCAAGAGATGATCAAAGCACATTTGCCAGGGCTCATCCGGCAGGGACTGTTAGAACCGGAGCCACAAAGGGCAGCAAGCACCCCGGGTTAGGCAGCATAGAAAGCTTACTGTGAACGCTGGCGGCACTCGGGCCTCTGCCTCACTTCCTTTGTCACCTGCTGCTTCTTCTGTCTGCAGATAACAGCAAAAACTTGCAATGATAAACACAACTGATCTCTCTGAACTAACACCCTCCAAACAAATGGGCTATTAACACCTGGGATAATAGTACCAGGTGGCACCAAGCTCCAAGGCAGCCCAGGAGGATGGGTGGGGGAGTGCAGGGAGCAGGGAAGGGGGAGGGAGGGAAGCTACACACCACACCCAACTACCCACACCTTTCCCACGGATAAATACAATCTGGAGCTGTGTTGATACAGAGAGGGTGGCGGAGGGGTGGAGAGTGAGCCCACCATCTTCTCCTCCTGGATCCCAGCTGGGCAGTCATGGGGGGAGGGCTTTACCTTATAGTTCAGAGGGCTGAGGTGCTTGAAGCATCCAAAGCAGGTGTAAGCCAGGCAGACCAGGATGGTGAGTAGCACAACCAGGAAGGTGAACAGGGTGGAAGGGGCCTTCATACCTGGGGACAGATGGATGCTAGCCTTGGGGGGGAGGAGGAGGAGGGATTGCTGAGGAAGGGGCTACACCTGGTGCAGCTCCCTCCGGCAGAAAATAAAGGCAGGGCCTAACCCTCCATCCCCACCGCTCACGCCAGCAGCTGGGACCACGTCTTTGCAGTGACCCACTGAACGGCCAGCATTATCCCCGGGCAGACTGCAAGTGTGGGACGCCAAGTAAAAGGCAGTCTGCCAGCGTCCTCACCCAGCCAGTGCCCTGCAGCATCCGGGCAAGGTGGGACGGAGGCTCCCCCCAGTCTGTCTGGGGCAGTGTCACATATGCCTTTTCCCAAGAGTATCAGTTCTGCCTCCTGCATGTCCCCACCACCTCCACACTGTGAGGTGGGAGGACCTGGGCCATCCACCAGCCCCAAAGAGCAATATCCTCTGGTTCAGTCCCCTCAGCTGATAAAGGGACCGTCTTCTCTCTAGTGATGTCTGAGACCACGGACCAGGCCCTCAGGGTTACACCTCCGCTCAGGCTAGCTCAGGAGCTGGGTTGTCAACACCATGCCCACCAGGCCCCCACCCTAGGGCACCGCGTTCTGATTGGGCACCCAACTGGCTCTCACCCTAGGCACCAGATTCTGATTGGACACCAGGTTGATGCTATTAAGCAGTGAGGGATCTGACTGGCTGGTGTGGATGCAGGAATGTGAGGCCTAGGGCTGGTCCCCCAGGCCAAAAGAGCCCCTCACCCAGGCGCAGGAAGGAGAAGAAGTAGAGCCAGAAGAGGCACAGGATGGGTGCGGCCAAGGCCTGGTTCACGGCGGCGAAGTGGATCCTCTTCTGCAGCTTGGCAGGGAGGTAGACGAAGTAGAGGTTGTGCCGGTCCACCATGTGCTTGAGCAGGATGTAGATGAGGCCTGTGGAGGTGGGGCTGTGAGATGGAGACCCCTTCCTCTTAGGGGCGGCTCTTCCAGCCTGGAGCTAGGGCTGGGGTTGCTGCTCTACCACCTGAACTCGAAACTAGGCAAAGTCACATCCTGGCTGCTAGCTGTTTCTCTGTGTGTCTTCCTCTCCCCTCCTCCCCCAACCCCTTCCTCTCTTCTGACCGCAGTGTCTATGATTCAGTCCCCACGGAGCACTGAAATTCCAGGACTGTCTTGGGAAAGGTCGTTTCACACTCACGTCTGGCCTGAATTCTCCCCAGCCCCTCCCAGGCTCACCCTTGCCCTCGTCACAGTCAACAGAGGCCCAGGTTTCTTACCCAGGGGTGGCACGGCAGGGGGGGGTGCTGCCTTTTCTATTATGCCAGGTTCTTTTTCAAAAAACATTTTTGTTTTAAAAGAGTTTATACTGTAGAATTTAAAAATTATACAAGACGGGATACAAGGAAAACTAAAACTTCTCTCTCTAAACCTCAGCTATTGCTGCCAACAGTCTCCTGGCTGTCTGTTTTCTTCTAGAATCTTCCATTCATCTTCCAGTCCCAGATGTTTAATTTAGTCTTCAAGATCTTGGCCTTTGAAGTCAAACAGTCCTAAGTTCAAATCCTAGCTGTCCTCCTTACTAAGAACATACGAACTTCTTCCTCTGTAAAAGAGGGATGGAAACAGGGCCTGCCTTGCAGAACTAGACGAGAGTGAAATGTGATAATCCCAGCGGAGGCAGCACCTGGCCAAAGCTAGAGCACCCTGCAAACTCTGGCTGCTCCTGCAGCACGTCTTACTTGCTGCTAAAGAATCAGCAAAAATGACACGGTCAAGCTGGCAGAGAACCTCAGACCAGAAGGAAGGTCATAGCTGGAAGGCCACGGGGAGGAATTAATTCATCTAGCAACAAATGAAATTTGGTGTCATGTGTGGTTCCCTGACAGCTTGTGGTTCTTGTGGCTGCTGTTCTGGGTGCTGCACATGCCCTAGCTATGGATGTGCCCGGGAGGCTGGGTGGCATCAGCTGCCCACGTGCCCGGGGCAGGCTCCAGGCCACTCACCGAATGGAGCAATGATGGGGCAGGTGATGCTGTAGGCCATGATGACGGTGAAGACACACAGCATCCAGGCATACATGGCTCCAAACTCGTACTCGAAGGCCTGGTTCTGGGAGGAAGAGGAGGTGAGGCGATCACGGGCCTGTTCTGCCCAAACACCCCTCCTGCACTCTGAGTCAGGAGGGGAGGGCGGCTGGAGGGGCCTTGGAAATAGGAGGTGCGTCCTTCCAGCCCTCCCCCAGCCTGCTCCAGCTTCACTCTGCGCACACCCAGACATCCCAAGCACAGTGACACAGATCCTGTCTACCCCGAGAGCCCATGAGCCCCGAGGGCACAGGTGGTCTGAGGACAGACCGGAGAGGGCCGCACAGGCTCCACCCCTCCTGCCGGGGCTCCTGGGCAGCTCAGCGTGCACATCTGCAACACGGCGACGCTAGCCGCGCCCGCCTCACCGCACACCTGAGCACTGAGTGAAGGACAGCAGAGCTGCTCCCACCTTCCTCCCGCAGTACCGCCACAGCAGCGGAGAATAAAAGACAACCCCACACCATCCAGTTCGGCGGACCTTGGAGTAAACGCCACAAGCCCAAAATGCCGTTGACATCTGAGGTACTCCTAAGAATTCATGCAAATGGTAGTCCATGGAAAGGGAGTTTGTTGCCTTTAGTTGTGCATGTATGTGTGTGTAGCCAAACTGGTTAAAATGCAAAACTCCCAAGCCCTCTCGCCAGCCTGTGAGTTAGAGTGGAGGCTAGGGAAGCCGGGCCTGGGCTGAGAAGCACCTAGCGCAGAGCCGGGCACTGGTAAAGTGCTGGGCTCACTGGGCGACAGGGTGACCGGCCCGTGGGTTGGGCGGAGTGAGTCGGAGGCACAGCCCCACGCCCAGTAGGTGGCACCTGCTTGATGTTCCTCCGGTCAGCGGCTGTCTTGGCCATGATCATGCGGAAAGTATAGAGGATGAGGCCGGGCAGCCGCAGCAGCTCCATGCCGTTACCGATGAAGGCCGAGGCGATGACGTAGTTCACAAAGAAGGCGCCTTGGTCGGGCAGGAAGACACACCTGGGGAGCCGGGCGGGTCTGTGAGTGAGAGCCACTCTCGCAGGGATAGCAAGGTCCCTAGGCTTGCTACCCTTCCCTGCGTCAGTGGCCAGGCACTGTGCTGGGCACCGAGAATGAAACGAAGCCCTGGCCAGCTCTCGGGGTTTACATTCTAGCTGGGACACAAACAGGCAAACACACAAATACACAGTGTGCCAGGGTGCTGCGTGCTGCAGGGGAAGAGGAAGCAGAGTGGGGGACACTGTGTTACCGGGGTCGGAGAAGCCTCTCCCGGGAGGGGATGTCGGTGCAGAGGTGTGGGGAGGTGAGGGAGCGAGTCACCCAGAAAGCTGGGAGAGTGCGTTCCAGGCACAGGGAACAACAGAGCACGGCTGAGGAGGTGTGTGTGGCGTGCGCAGGGACCAGCAAGAGGGCCGCGTGGACCGGACAGCAGTGGGCCGGGGGTAGGGAGAATATGCGGCTGAGAGGGGCTGGGGGCTAGAGCAGGAGAGCCGCTCCGACGGCGGGGTGAGGGGTGGGGGTCAGGAGACCACGAAACGCCACTACCATCACCCCTGCGTGGGCGCAGAGGAGGTAGTGAGATCAGGCCCGATTCTGGATCTACCTTAGAGCTGTCAGGATGTGCTGATGGTCTGCATGTTGCATGCGAGGGAAAGAAAGGAGACATGGTGAACCACAAGGTTTTACGCCAGAGCAACTGGAAAAACATTATGGAATGGGAAGAGTGGTCAAAGCAGCAGATCTGGGATAAAAGTCAGGAGTTTGGTTTGGGGCAGGTAACATCTGTGATGCCCAGTAGCACTCCAAATGAAGCTGAGGCAGACAGCTGGATATATGGGCTTGGAGGCACAGGCTAGAGTTGCATATTTTAATTCAGCGGTCATCAAGTGGCACTGAAGCCGTGGGTCCAGCTAAGCCCACCTAGAGAGGGAGTGTGGCTCTCGAGGACACGGGCTGAGCCCTCAGGCAGTCAAATCTAAAGTTGGGCAGATGTGAAAAAACCTGCCAAGGAGGCAAGAGGAGACTCCATGGGTAAGAGCAGAGCCCAGAGCCCCAAAATGCAGCGATGACAGCGTTTCAAGGAGGAAAGTCTGGTTAAAACTGGTTAAAACTGTCACACGTTGCTGACAGATCACATAGGGCAAGGACTGGGAGTTTGCCATGGGATTTACCAATCTTGAAGTCACTGTCAACCTAGACAAGAGCTGCTTGGGTATATTTGTATCTGTGTATCTGAACTCATTTAAAATAATTCACTGCATCCTTACAGATAAACATAGCCAGCCTTCTCTGTAAAAATTCCTTTGGAAAAGTCAATTCTAGGCTTTTGGGCCTGTATTAAGACCTAAAGGCCAGGTATATGGCTCACACCTGTAATCCTAGCACTCTGGGAAGCTGAGGCAGGAGGACTGCTTGAGGCCAGGAGTTCAAAACCAGCATGAGCAAGAGTGAGACCCTGTCTCTACAAAAAATAGAAAAATTAGCCAGGTGGCACACACCTGTAGTCCCAGCTACTCAGGAAGCTGAGGCAGGAGGATTGCTTGAGCCTAAAAATTCGAGGTTGTGAATTTTTAAGCTATGATGACACCACTACCCAGGGTGACAGAGCAAGACCTTGTCCCCCCCCCAAAAAAGAGACCTAAAGTATAGTGTGGTAGGGGCTAGGGTTGAATCCCAGCTCTGTTTCTTAACTAGCTAGGTAAACTTGGGCAAATTATTTGACATCTCTGAGCCTCAGCCTCCTCATCTGTAAAATGGAGATAACAATAGTATCTACCTCATAGCTTGTCATAAAAGTTAAATGAGTATAAGATGTATAAAGCATTGAGCATCATGGCTTCTTAAATAATAGCTATACTAATATAGCTATCAAGTGGGTGTGATACTCACTTAAAACAAAGACACATGAGCAATAAGTTTAATTCCATTCTCCTGGCAAATAAATAAATAAACCCCCAGACCAAACAGTCATTCTGGTTGTCACGTTTAATTATTATTCTCCTTCTTTTCTCCCTGGCACCACTGAGACCCAGCAGCTCCCCTCCCCGAGCAGCTCTGTGCTCAGTACATTTCAAAGAGTGAATGAGACTGCTGCTATTGAGTTTTGGCCTAAAAGATGAACCACATTTCTGCAAGTGCAGCACAAAGCAGGGCAGCTCCCACCATGTCTACCTGGAACCTGGCAGGGGGTGGCCAACCCTAGGCCCCGCTGGCAGAGAGGAAGATGCCGGCTGGGAAGCACAGACTGCCGCCCCCACCCTCCCACCACAGCCCAGCCCAGCCCCGTGGGGCTTCCACCCAGGACCGCGGCCCCTGCACCCACGTGGCAATACTCACTCCAACCTGATGGTGCCCTCCGTGGAAGTTTTGTCAAAGAGCCACCGGAAGAAAACATCCAGACTGAAAAACAGATGAATTCCCTAAAAGTCTATTTCTAGAACACTCTGTCATCACTACACACATTTTCATTTTACTCCACTCTAAAAACAGGCCAAGTCTCAAGATCTACCTTTGTTCTCCACGATACCACATACTACAATGTGACTCATCAGGGCCTGTTTTAACAGAAACGTCCTTCCTTGAGATAAACAAAGCCACGATTAGACCCTTCCTAAATGGAAGGTCCTCAATGAGTTTTGTTTTCAAGCTGTTGTTTCTTTGGGTTTTTTTTAAAAGAAGAACAATCACATTTCCAGAAGAACCAACAGACCAGCACAACTGCGCTGCAAGTGGATGCAACAGGCTTAGATATTATTAGAGATTTGCATCCAAACTCTCTAGACATGACCTTGGTTTGGAATGTAGAGCAGAAAGTGGTGTGTACCTGGTGAGGCCCAAAGAGGGCAGGATCAGCACCATGAAGATCAAGAATATGTAGACCTTGGTCATCATGATCCGGTTTTCCCCTGACCTGCAGGAAGTCAGAGGTGAGCACTTGCCACCCCGCAAAAGCTCCAGGTGTCCCAGTGAGGCCCCTATTAGGTGCCCATTGCCCTGGCCAGGGGGTCAGAGACATCCTTTTCAGGGCAGGACCTCGGGGCTCCTGGAAACTCACTTGGTCCAGTGGGACTCCAGCAGTGTGGAGTAGTAGACGATGGATGGCAGTAGGGCCGAGAAGGACCACAGCAGAAGGGTCGGGAAGAACTGGCTGATGATCGGGTCCTAGGAGACAAAGTCCACAGACAGAGAGAGTTAGAAGGGCACGGGCCACCTGGCTCTGAAGCTGTGACCTACTGGCATGGTGGCTCGGTGGACTCCTGGAGTAGGGTTGGGTCATCCTTGACCCCAGAACCAACACTGTGTCAGGCCCAGAGGAGGCAGTCCATAAATGCTGATTGAATAAACAATAACAGCGCCTTACACTTGTACAGTTCTTTACAGCGAAGAAAGCAACTGCATGTACAACGGAACTCCACTTATCCGGCTGGCCATGCTAGATAACCTTCTCCATTCCCTAGAGGTCACTGATGACCGGAGCTCTCGGGGCCACCTGCCCACGCACCCCCGCTGGTCTGGCTGTAGCTTATCAGGCCTCCAGTGTGCTTGTTCCCAACCCCAAGGGTGCTGGCTGTACCTGTTACTGTAATTACATGATCTGAATTACTTTCGCTGATTAAATGAACATAAAAATAGAGAAATTTTCTTTGAGAACTAAGTCGGACATTTCCGAAAGACTTGATAAAGGCTAATTTCTACAAAATGCTGTTGAATTAGATGAGAGTAAATTAACTGTAAAAGATCAAAGGATATGATACCTGGGAGGGTTGTATATTCAGAATGGCTGCGTAAGGATCTTTATTATTTTTTTATTTTAATTTTTTTTAGTATTAAAATAAGTATTAAATACTTATTAAGTATTAAATACTTAAATAAGTATTAAAATATTAAAATATTATTTTTATTTTAAAATGTTGAAAACATGATTCCTTTAGGAAAAAATTTCTATCCCTCCACCAGCTAATCCACAACAGGATTCAGAGAAGTTTGGATCTAGCATGATAAGGATATTTGGACCACCTGGAGTCTTCTTTAAAACTATCTCTGAGGATGGAGTCTAGGACTGATTTTTAAAAATGTTCTCAGGGACTGTGTAAAAGCTAAAAAGCCTAAAGTTTAAAAGCCACCAATACAAAGTAAAAACCAAGATGTGACCACCTCTAGTTTCACTGTAGGTATAAAATAAAGCATATATTAAAGTAATTTAGGAAGTCCAGTTAAATGCCATAATGATCTATAAAATAATCTAAGACTGCTGATGTGCTTAACAGAGCATTCAATATTCTTTTTTTCCTGCCTTGAAGTTATCTTTTCCATCATGTACATTAAATGTTGACAGAAACACACGTATGGAGTTCCCAGTTCAAGAGCAATGTCAACCCAGTCCCAGATGCGTTTCAGTGGGGTTTCCTCATATCCAGCAAACATGGCAAGGTTCGCTAAGAGTCCTCTTGCAACCATCACACCATCTGTCCCAGTAATCTGCCACACATTTTCTGCTTCCTTTAAGCTTCTGATGTCTCCATTAGCAATTACAGGTATAGACATATTCTCCTTAATTATTTTAATGGCATCATAATACACTGGCTGTCTTTCTTCAACAGTTCTTCCATGGACTGTAATACAGGAAACTCCTGTTGCTTCAGCCTTTTGACAAAGATCTACAGTTCTTGGAAGGTCATCATGGATCCTTATTTTAACAGAAACCGAAAATCTGGGGTTTCCCACTTCATTTCTTACTTATTTCACCATATCTCAAACAAGTTCTGGCTTGTTTATTAAGCAAGCCCCATAACCTTCTGCCATTGCCCACCTCTGAGGACAACCACAGTTAATGTCTATTCCATCCGTATAAGGACTATACGAGCAGTATCAGATAAAATTCTTGCATCATTAGCAGCAAACTGAATGATCAATGGGCAATCACCTTGGTTTGTGGTAAATTCACTGTCTCTGGCTTTTATAGATCTGACAAAATCAGCAGCAACTATCATTGGTGTATAACACAGATCACGACTGTATTTTCTTACTAGTGTTCTGAAAGCCAACTTTGAATATCGAACCATAGGGGCACAGACTTTTACAAGCTGCCCAGAATGAAACATTTCTATTGGATCTTTTTTCTTTCTTGACATATTGTGGTTTGTATGCAGTCAACTCTTCATGAACACAGATTTTTTCAAATTTTAAGAGGGACATGCTGCGGCCACATTCCAGAGCCCACCTTCTCTTTAGCCAGGGGAATGGCGCCAGCCCAGACCGACGGGCGGCCTTGGTGCTCTCGCTGTGCTGGGCCCGGGCGCTGGAGCCCTCAGCAACCCCCTGCTCTGGTGCCCTCGAGGCTCATGGCCAGTGGCCAAGTCGTTCCCCAGGCCGGCGTGGAGCCGCAGGGGCTGTGTAAGGGTCTTTAGATGCTTGCTTTACTTTAAGGAAACCAACACTGGAATCACAAACAATGAAACAAGGGTGCCATTTACATAGAACAGACAAAGGGGAGCTCTCATCAGCAGACCCATCCTCAAAAGAACAAGCCTTGTCTCTCCATCAAAAAACTGGCAGAAGAATAGACATGTACCTGCTTCAAAACTAAATAAAATCACTTAATATACACTTAGAGGGGTTATTATTATTATGTATTAGTCAGGTAAGAGCTTCAACTATGCATCAGCTCATTTGATCATCATGATAGCAACTCCACGAGTATAATAGGGCAGGTGTTCTCACTCCAGTTTTGGGAAGAAAAAACTCAGAATTCATCAGCTAGCTAGGGAATGGCAAAACAAGGACGAGGAGGGCCTCCTGTCCAGCGTGCTTTCCCAGAGGATGCCTAACCAATGCCAAGTGGAATTGGAGAAAAGAAAAAAGATATAGGGAGATATTTCAGCAAAGCTAATTATAAAAAACCAACATCTTTTAAAGTAGATGTCAATTTAGAGAGTGGCTAGGTGTTATTGATTGAACTAAGATTTTTGAAGATCATCCATTACCTATACAGAATAAATGATTTTATAACAAGACTGTCAGGAAGTAAACTGTAAAAGAAATAATTCATGATCCTGCCACCCGAATCGACAAAGCTCCTTTCATTCCTTCCTGCCCCGTCCGTGCCGTGTCCACCACACTCACAAATCCCGGCGCCACACCGTGACTGGGCCTAGCGCCGACTCCACATTCTGCTTCTATCGTAAGCCCCCATGTCTACAACAAAGCCTATGCAATTGTGAATGCACGCTTAACGTTCTATCAGGCTGAATACACCTCATTCCACTTAAATGACCCCCACTGTTGAACATTTAGATTAATTACATTTAAAAACTTTTTTTTTTTTTTTGCATTAGTATAAAGACATTGTAAGAAACATAGCCATGCCTGTTCAGGGCCTAGAATCACAGCCGTGAGCTGAGCCACGTGGCCTCCTGGTTCAGTCCCTCCACACTCCTCAGCCCCTCTGCCTCCTCCAGCCACCACACCCTCTTTAGCCAGCCCCCCTGGGGTGGGTCTTACAGAATGGTCACTCACATTCAGCGCATGGATGGGTTTGGTGACATTGAACTTGTCCATGGTGGATAGGATGATGGAGGGTGTGGTCAGGAAAAACAGCCCCACGAAGAGAATGAAGTTGATGCCCAGCCACTGGAGCCACCAACGCAGGCCCTGGATAGAGAGGTTCTTCCTGCAGGGTAGGGGTACACAGGCCCAGAGGCTTACCTCCCAGTGCCCACAGCTTAGGTGGGTCGGAAGGTCAGATTAAGGCAGGACAAGCCACTAGCCCAGGGGCTCTGGCTGAGGCTCATTTGGGCCTCAGGAGTAAAGGCAACTTCTCTCTCTGCATTGAGAACCTTCAGCTATGGGAAGGCCAACTCTCGGGTCCCTGTGAGCGCAGATGGAAAACAGGTTATTCCCTGACCTGGCTCCCCTGCTAAAGTCTGGCCAGAACCTATCAAAGAGATGCCAGGAGCACAGAGCAGTCAAACACGGCTCCGACATGGGATTTCTTAGACATGTCTGCAATGCTTTGTGACTAAGGACACATTCTTCCCAGTGGGACCACAGGCTGGGGTGCAAGGAGAAGGGAAGGAGGGATAAAGAGCAGAGGCACAGCTGGCACCTGTCCTGGTCTCACCCCCACCAAGAACAGAGTCACAAGCCACTCTCAATTTAGGGGGCCCTATGAACCGAAAGCAAAACTGTCAGAGGCTGAACTAGAACAGTGGGGACAAGGACCTGAATTTCATTCTGTGCAAGGAACTGGACAGGCAGCCGTGCTGGGGCTTCTTCTGAGGGCACTGTGCCTAAGGCTCACCTATGGCCTCCATAGACAAGGCTCACCAGTGTGTCACCCTAGCTAAGGCTGCACTATCCGACGTGGGAGCCACAAGCCACATGTGGCCACTGAGCATTTGAAGTATGGCTGGTCTGAATTGAAAGGTGCTACAAGTGTATAATACACACCAGATTTTCAAGACTAAGTAGGAAAAAGAATGCAAAACATCTCAAATTTTTGAAAAACTGACTACATGTTGAAATAACATTTTGGATATATGGGGAATGATAAATTATTAAAATAATTCCAACTGTTTCTTTCTACTTTTTTAACATAGCTACTGGGAAATTCAAAGTTGCACACAAGCTCACATTAAACGTCTGCCGGATGGCGCTTGATACTAGGGAGTAGCGCCGGAGGGAGGTGCTGGGTATGGACATCCCACTTGGCCACATGGAGCACACACCAGCACCCTGCCCAGAGAGTTGCAGATGTGTGTAGGTATCCACTGAATGGCAGGTCACACCTGTGCTCCGGGTGACAGGCAGCCCCTACCAGGACCCCAGGCCTCTCTCCCGCCCCTTCCCTGGCCTGGGGGCTCACCAGCAGATGTCCTCGGGGTAAGCAGCGAAGGTGACCGTCCATGTGGAGGCACAGAGCTCCCTGCTGTAGGAGGACGGCTGGGGCTCACCTTTGCAGCGAAGGCCCTGGCACTTGCAGGCATTAAAGTCTTTCAGGATGCTGCAGGGAAACGCAGACACGGTCAGGGTCAAGCCCGCCCAGGGCAGCACATACATACGTGGTAAATGGGGACTGAGTAAGAGCTGGGAGGCTTGTAGCACAGGGTCTTTGCTTTATTATTATGACTTTATTATAATTAACGCTATGTAAGAGGTGCCATGCTTGGCATACGACATGAAAAATTTTGTTTAATCCTCACAACTTTCCAAAGCGAGGGATTGCTATTCCCATTTCACAGATAGGAAACTGAGGCCAACAGCCCCCAACACACCCCTCTTCCAGGGGGCCGTTCCCCTCCACCCTGCCCATGATGTGAAGCTCTGATCTGAGCCTGCCACTAGGCCTTTCACCCCCTCCCCCCGCTTCCTCCCAGGCTGGAGAGGAGCATCAGAGCACGTTGCCTGTTCCCCAACTTCCCTCCCCAGGACTCCCACCGCAACCCTCACCCTCTCAATGGGTTGCAGCTTTCCCTTCTTAGCCTCCTATAAGGAACCCACCGGCCCCTTGGCTCCTATCTCAGAACCCCCTTCCTCTTTCCTCCCACTCCAGCTTCTGCAGCGAGGCAGGAACCCTGAAGGGAACACCCAGGCTCACGACGCCTGGGGCAAGGAAGGCAAGGGAAGGGGCACTGGCTTGGCCACCTCCTTTCTGCATCCCTCTCCTGACCTGCCCCTGCTGCTCCAAAAGCTTGACAGCATTTTGCGAGCTTAGAGCCCTGTGCCAAGGGGTGCTATGAAATGCCAGGACCCCCGTGGCAGTGAGCACCCTGGAGTGCCCCGGGGGTCTGCCCCAGAGCTTCGCGTCTGGGGGAAGATGGGGCGTCCACAAGCAGAAGGATCTGTGGTTCCAGAGTGGAGATCGGGAAGGAGGGTGCACACACCCCCAGGCAGAACGCCACACTCAGAGCCAGCGGGACGGATCCCGGCACAGCTGGGAGAGCCGGGCAGGCCTGCCGACAGTGAGCGTGGAAGGCTGTGGCCAGCCACACCTGAGCAGGAAGCAGACACGCCTCAACAAATCCCAGCGGTGGTGGGTCAGCTGTACCAGCAAGTTATCTCCAGGGGGACAGGGCGTCACCAAGAGCGGAGCTGGGACCTGCCCACACTCACTAGGTAGCCATGGACTTGTCCTGGAAGGTGACGAAGGCCATTCCCAGGGGCTGGTCCTGGACGTGACACTCTTCTTCCGAGATCTTCTCCAGCAGCCGGTCCTTCATGCGCGTGTAGTAGGAGATGGCGTCCTCCTGCCAGAGACACGACCCCTCGGGATGACAAGGTCCCTGCAGGTGTCAGGGCACCCCAGTGCCATGCCCGCACCACCCACGGTCGGGGGCCGGGATCGAGCCCTCACCCACTCACACCCTCGCACTTCACAGCAGCAGAACTGGCCGCAGAGCTTGGGGTTGATGAGGGTGCGCTGGCCCGTCTTCGCCTGCAGGCCCGCGTAATAGGCCAGGCTCTTCTCGGTCTTCTTCCTGCGGGGGAGCAGCAGGCACAAGCCTCAGACTCTCACCCCTGGGCCGGGCCCGCCCCCATAGTCCAGGGCCGGTCACCGGAGACAAGGGGAAGTCCAGCTTTCTGAACAAGAAAGGGGCAGGGCCTCCCCCACCTTCCCAGCTGGGGGACCCCCGGCCAGAGGAAGGAGGTGGCATCTGGGGCAGGGAAGGGGTCGGAAAGCTCAGGCCAGCAGGCTGCCCGCCGCCCTACCTCTCCGTGCACAGGTGCATCAGCGTGGCCACGTCGTAGCACAGCTGCACGTCCACCACCGCACACGTGGGATACGCGTCCCTGCGCCGGGAGGGAGGGCCAGAGTCGTGGGAGAGAACACCGGGCAGGAGACACCCTTGTGTCCACGGGCAAGGACGGCAGAGCCGCCACTGCTCCTCTCTGTGACGGCAGAGACTCTTTTCTCCTTGCCTTTTACCCCTCAGAAGGGGACTTTGAAATTTAATGCAAAGAGCCTTTTTCAACAGTGTGACGCTAACTGCCTAGAACTGACAGCGTACACCCACTTGGCTTTCAGTCAGCTGGCGCTTCTCACGGGAAAAACGAGCACGTGCCTCTCACCGCGCAGAGGAACAGCTCTACCGTTTACGCCAGGTCAGGATCTACCTTGGGCCACTGCCGAACCCTATTCCATTGGTAGCCTCTTTGAAGGTCACGACCTTTCAGGGGGTCTAAAGAAAGTAAAAGACCCTCAGCCCAGAAAATGTCTACACATATATTAACAATCAGCAAAATACATTCTCACTACTGGCAAGGTACTGTTATACATACTAACTTATTTGATCCTCATCATAACCGAGGAGGTTTTGTCCCCATTTTACAGATGAGTAAACCAAGGCCCACAAAGGTTAAGTGGCTTGTGCCCAAAGTCACACAGCTAGTGAGCGTCTGAGCTGGGAGGTGACTATAGACAGCCCCGCTCCAAAGACAAAACCGGTGGCAGCATGTGATGCCTCCATACCATACACACACAACTGTACACAGACCTCCCAGGAATTCCGGGACCATGTGAATCCCCAGCTACTGTGTGCCAGGCACCGTTCTAGATGCTGGGAACAGAGCCAGGATAAGTTTAATTTCTAGAGAGAGAGACAGCCCGTAGACAAGTCAACCATTCAATTAAATAGTGGGACAATTTCTGGTCCCAGTAAAAGCTGTGAGGATGAGAACTCCAGTTTAAGCATCCCTGCTGCAAGGCAAAGCCACACATCCATCCCCATGGATTGCAACTGTGTTCACTAAGAAGGCCTTCTAAAATAGTGGCAAGCAGGAGCCACACGATGTTTGCATGGGAATGAGGGGACTTTTTTTCTCTTTAAGGTTATACATTAAGTGGTACTATTGCTTCCAAATGTTGCCTACCAGGCAACTTTGAGGAGTTGTTTCAAAGAATAAAAAAAAAAATGATTCTAGGCTGTATTTGGTAGCTCAAGACTATAATCTCAGCACTTTGGCAGACCAAGGTAGGAGGATCACTTGAGGCCAGGAGTTCAAGACCAGCCTGGGCAACATAGCAAGACCCCATCTCTACAAAAAAAAAAAAAGGAAAGCTGGGTGTGGTGGCTCCTGCCTGTAGCCCCAGCTACTCAGGAGGCTAAGGTGAAGGGATCACTTGAGCCCAGGAGTTCGAGATTACAGTGAGCTATGATTGCACTACTCACCACTGCACTCCAGCCTGGGCAACAGAGCATGGCCCTGTCTCAAAAAATAAAAACGAAAATAAAAAAGCTGAAAAAAAATCAAACAATCTGCTTCTCTCAGAGAAAGCCTTTTCTCCAGCCTCCACCTGCAGGAATTGTTGGTGCAGTTGCTCCACAGGGCCTGCCAGAAAGGAGTTTCTGCCAGGGAGAGTCTGGACTCCGACACAGAGTGCTCACTCAACAGACTCCTGCTGAGCGGGTGGATGAACCAACAATGCATAGACAGCCCTGAGGCCCGCCCACCCTGAGGCCCGCCCACCTCGGAGATGCCGGCTCTGTGGTCGGTGCAAAATCTCAGCTCGCTTATCTCTTACTCTACAAAGCTGATGCTGAGAACCCAGGGCGAACCGTTTTCTTTTCCCGTGTGCGCTCATGACGTTCATTTGCACCTATATCCCGTCCATACCCCAGAAGATGCGGTCCCGTGGGGCAGCCGTGTCTACTGGCAGAGGATGGGCCACCCGGGCTCCAACCTTGCACAGCACCAGCAAAGCTGGCACACGGGAGCCACGCGATACCGTGTGGCAGGGCCAGGCCCTTCTGGGGTCTCACCTGGGGCCCAAGTGAAAGGTGGAAGGTGCTCACTTAAGGTGCGTGCCCCTGGGACCAAGCTGGTCCTGCCTGGGGGACTTGGCTCCCCTTCGGCCCCATCCCCGCTTACCGGAAGTGGCTCTCCACAGCCTCCTTCTTGGCATCTCTGGGGAGTCCTGTGATAAACAGCGTCCGCCTCACCTGTAGGAGAAACACACAGGGAGAAAGTCACTGGGACGAGCCCACTTCCGGGTAGGCCCAGTCTTCTGCCCTGTCCGAGCCTCCCAAAGATGACGGCAGGAAGCCAGGAGGCTCAGGTTCTCTCCTTCCGTGGCCTGGGAGGGCCCGGGGCATGTTACTATATTAATATTTACACGTCCTCCAGCCCATACAAAGAATCCCTTTCCAAACACCCTATGAGCCAACACTGCGGCAGGAGACTGAGGAAGGACCTAAACAGGGGAAAGAACCTGAAATGGGGGTCCTCAGAGGAAGACTCTGGCCTGGAACCAAGTCACAGACACTCCCCTCCCCTGTCAAGCTGGGGTGCAAAGGGGAGGCGCTGCTCCCAACCCCGACCTCCTCTCTCCTCAGCACCAGCAGCTGCAAGCCCAGAGCCCACCAGTCAAAGGGCAAGCTGGCAGAAAGAGCAGGAAATGTCCAAACCCTAAAACGATCTCCCAGGAAATTTAAAAATAAAGAAGGAGGAAATGAATATGCGAGCCACACGCCAGAGGGCCTTCCGTGGGCAGGAGCCGGGCAGGCCCGCCCAGCACGCGGCGGCTCACCAGGCTCTCCTCCTTGTACTTGATGGACTGCGTGTGGCGCCGCATGAAGCCCACGGTGAGGAGGAGGTAGACGACGGCGAAGATGGTGTGTAGCCAGAGCAGGTCTTTGCTGGGGGGACGCGGGCCGTGAGGGCGGGCCGGGCGGGGGCTGGCGGCCAGGGGCTTCCTCAACAGACACCCCCCCAACCCCCCCCCACAGGCGAGTGGCCAGCGCCCGAGGCCCCGAGTGAACACTTCAGAGAGGTCCCTCTGCCTCCCTGACAGCCGGGCTTCAGGTCCACGGTCCCCTGTGCTTCCCCAAATCCCCCACAAAACAGCGGCTGCCTGTGGCGTGTCCGCGCCCACGGCACAGCAACACGGCGGCTGCAGGGGGCTCTTGGGCGCTGGCCGCCAGCTCTGGCCCAGCCCCGGCTCGGGACTCGCCTCCTCCCGGTCTCACTGCACCCTGCTACCCGCGCCACACTCACTCGGTCTGCAGGTTTGCTATGGTCGTCCGCCCAAAACTGTAGGGGTCTTTGTCTGCAGAGAAGCACAGACACTTAGTTCCGGGGTGGCAACTGGGGAGCAGGAGGGTCTTAGTCAGGCTTGGCTGTGGCCCTCCCGGGAGGAGGAGCACAGGTTGCCCAGGCCCGGCCTTTCCAAGCTACGCTGCCAAGGCCTCCACTTGACTCCAAGACGCTCCCTAACTTCTCACCCCACCCTGCAGGTGAAGTCCAAATTTGAATTCTCTCACTTTGAGAAAACTAGAAACCTTCTAAGTTGTCACTAAAACCAAGGTTGAGAATCGCTGGGCATCGAAAGCAGACTCAAGACGGCGCTTTGGAAGCTGCGTTCCCGAGGCTGCCCCTGAATACGAGGCCACACTCTGATTGTCACTGAATCAGACATATTCTGGGCCTACTAAGTGTGACCCCCTGATTTGGGAGAAGGCAGGAAAGTATAGAACTCTCCCTGAAAGCTCCTGTTTCTATAAAGCTTAGGACGTGTTTCCTCTTACTTGGAATCAGAAATTGGCATTAGGGGCCCAGGCTCGGGGAAGATTCTTCTCTGGATCTCAATCAGATGGGAAAGTTCAGGAAGTCACCCTGAGACCTTCCCACGTCTGAGCTGGAGCGAGACTCCTGGGGTCCTTCCCCACGAGCCCCATCCCTGGGACTGCTGCTCTGCCTCCCACGCAAACAGGGACCAGAGGGCAGTTACCAAGCAAGTCTCCCGAGAGGTTGACGGGCAGGATGACGCACAGGGACAGGAAGCTGACCACCACCAGCAGGAAGATGATGTGCCTCTGGAAGGACAGGTAGTGGGTGGCATCCTCCCCACACCACTCCAGGATCTGGTCGTCGCTGGCCAAGACACACGCGGAGTCGTGTGAGCCAGGACAGGCCCGGCCCCACTTAATCCTCATCACAGTCCCTGCAGTGGCTCGATCATTATCCCCACATTTAACATATGGGGAAATACAGGTACAGAAAAACTGCATAAGTCTCAGGATCACACAGCTTACAGGAGCAGAGCTATGTCGTGAATTCCAGAGCCCACCCTCTCGGCCCCTGCATCACACTCTGGGCAAAGGAACTGCCAACACCCCACCTGATGTTGCTAGAAACAACTGTGCCCAAGCTGCACGTGTTTATGTGCACACATCTGTGCACTGTGACTGTGCACAGACACAGTCATCCACAGCTCCTCCTGCTTCTGTGACGAGACGCCGCTGGGAATCCCTTTGGGAATGAAGCTGGGAGTGCGTCTGGCCCCAGCCCCACCCTTTCTCTCATCTCCCCCTCAGGTGGGCTGGGAGATTCAGGTGGAGCCAGGGTTTCAAACATTCTAAGTCCCAGTCTGTCCTACTGCCCCCGCCTCCTCCCTGTGTCCCTGCCATGGCCCCAGAGATGAGGAGGTGACCTACTCCACCCTTTCCCACCCTCTGAGTACTATACTTGGAGGCTCTGGGTCAACTGGGGACCCAGAAAACCCAGGGTTCAGACAGCCAGACTTCCATGCTACAGAAGGAGAAGGGCAGGAGCTCTGCGCTCTCCCACACTCCCGAGGACCCTGCTTCCAGAAGGCCAGGAAAGCACTGCACTGGCCAGAGCGCAGGGCTATTAAAAAGGCAGCTCTGGGGCCAGGCGCGGTGGCTCACGCCTGTAATCCTAGCACTCTGGGAGGCCGAGGCGGGTGGATCGCTCAAGGTTAGGAGTTCGAGACCAACTTGAGCAAGAGTAAGACTCTGTCTCTACCAAAAATAGAAAAAATTAGCTGGGCAACTAAAAATATATAAAAACTTTGCCAGGCATGGTGGCTCATGCCTGTAGTCCCAGCTACTCGGGAGGCTGAGATAGAAGGATCGCTTGAGCCCAGGAGTAGAGGTTGCTGTGAGCTAGGCTGATGCCACGGCACTCTAGCCTGGGCAACAGAGTGAGACTCTGTGTCTCGTAAAAAAAAAAAAAAAAAAGGCAGCTCTGAAAGACAGCAGTGTGGGCTTTGCAGTCAGACGGAGGTGAAATCCAGCTCAGCAGCCTCTACCTGGCAGCAGGTCACGTGGCTTACCTGAGCGTCTGAGCTCAAGCAAGGACACTGCCCACCTCCTACTTCCCCAGCTCAGCAGGGGCTCCACAGAGACGGTGAGGACCAAACGCCTAATGCTGCGCACGCACCAGTGGGTGCTCAGAAGTACACTTGTTAATGTGAGTCCTGTTTACTATTTCTATAGAGGACAAAGCTTTGCCATTAACTACATTGTTCTCACTTCTAAATACATTCCCTCTCCTGCTTCCTCCTGCTGCAGACCAGAGCTCACAGACTTCTTCCACAAGCCTCTGCCTCCTGCCAGTTCCCCTGGGAGCAGCTCTTGCCAAACCTGCCCATTTACTACAACATGCTCTCACATGTGTTAGTTCCTCTGAATTAAGCCAAGTGTGTGTTATCCTCAGCCTCCTTTTACAGTTGGAGAAACTGAGGCCCAGAGACAAGGACTTATTCAAGCACTGCATTTCACTGATTCTAAGATATCCTTTTCATATTTCAACGCCTCTGAAATGGGGTGCACCCTACAGTTATAGCTGATGGTAGCTTAACTGGCAGCATTTTCTTGTTCTTAAAATAATGTGCCTCTCAGAGCAATGGCTCCTTAGAGTCCATGGAACACGGCAGTAGGTGGCAGAGCAGAGACTCTTTTAACCAAATGAGGGGAACGTATTTTATTTCTTCACTTTTCACTGATTCAAAGACATGTAAACCTGCCTAGAAGAGCTTCTGTCCACATCTGATTAATGTTAAATACTAAGTAGAATAATTCCTGCCTGAAGCAAAAAAAAAAAATAGGTTTAATTAGCATGTGCAGCATTATGAAAGATGAACATATGATTTCCACTGAATATGTTGAAATGAATGAAGTTCATTGCCACCCACCTTCAAGAACCTTGAGGGAAGCCCCAAGCCCCAACAGGAACCATGTGCCCTCCAGCATGAAGCCTCCATCCTAGAGGCCTCCTCCCCCAGTGTCCCCAACCCCAGGGGCTGCCTGGGCCACCTTTATTCTCAGCTACCACATACTGCTTTGAACTTGAACGAAAAAGTATCTAGGAGACACCCTCTAAGGACTAAGCATCTTGGCTCTTCATTGGCCAAACACCCAAACAAACCAGCCCAAACAAAGGCGCAGGGCGTACTCACTGCAGACGGAAGATCGCTGTCAGCCAGGGGCAGCATCCCTGCAGAGAACAGAGATTGGCTTCCAACATCTGTGTCTTTGGGAGGCAGATGTAATCACTGTCTTGACATTAAATAACCATTTAACCTTCTGTTGTATAAAACAGTGCTTTTGTCCCCTATTCAGCAAGCTACCCAAACTGTCCCAAATAAGACAGAGTCCACATGTTCCCAATCTTTTGCAGTATGCACCCTGTACCTGGAATTCTTGCTAAAACCTCTCAAGGTTTGGCAATGTCACGGTCCAATAACAAAACTTGGATCAAGAGCTGATGAGAGCTCAGGGCAGCTCTGGAGAAAGTAATGTGGGTTTTTGTTTGATTGGTTCAACATGACTAAGAGGTGGGAAAAGAGAGGAAATAAGCCTAATTGATTGGACAGCCCCCTGCAGCAGGAGTTAGAGGGGACAAGGGTGTCTGTAGGTTTTATTGTCCTTCTTTCTCTTAAACTTAACACTCCCTAAAGCCAGGCTGTTACCCAGCTTGGAAAGACAAATATTGGTTCATCATGCACTCAACAATGATAAGCACCTACTAGGTATCAGGTGCTGGGGAACAGGGCTAGATAGGGCAGGGCTCCTGCCCATGTTCCACTCATAATCTGGCAGGCAAGTCAATAATTAACTGTTATACAAAACCTAAGTGTGATCAGAGAGACGAGTGCTAAGAAAGTCCGGGGATTCCATAGCCCCTTCTGCCTGTGAGTTCATCGAGTCTTACTATCCACCTGCCTACAGTATTTCCCAAGTTCAGGAGCCTGTTAATACAAAGCTTTTCCCAGCACTTGCCGCTCGAGACCAGCAGTACTGAGTGAGCTGCTGAGTCAGGAGTGTGACTTCCCTGCCCCCATCATCACTGCCGGTCCCACCCCAGCCACAACTGTCCCTTAGATACCAACCAGCTCATTTTCAAAGTCTTGTTGCCCTGAGGAGGAAGTTGATGACAATCTCTGAAATCTGGACTCACTAGAGACACAAAAGGAAAAAAATGACAGATAATTATTTTGTAAAAAGTCAAAAGATTATGTCCGGTGTTTTGCTATCTTTTAGAGCTCAGGACCAAAGCTACCAATCCTCAATGGCAGGGAGAAAATATAACTTACTCTGCGAAAACTAGAGATGAGGAGGATAACCATTCCCAGGCATGGTGTAACACTCGAGGTTATACAGAATGAATGACATGGGCTCAGGACAGGCATAGCCCACCTCTGTGCCCACACCCTTACTCCTCAGCACGTGACAGTCTGCCAAAAGTGACTTCAAAGTGTTGCCTGTTTACAACATATTTCATTATATATCAAATAAAACTTGGGATAAATACTGTATTTTAGTAACTCTAAGACACCACTGGTTGTAAAGTACAAAATTATTTTATCAATCACTAAGAGAGAAAAAACGCTGCCAATTAAACTATGGCCATCATTGATAATAAGACCTATCCCAATTTCAGAGACTAGAAAATACCAAAATGGGTATTTTAGAGTTGACAAACTAGAGCATTTTATACTGTGGCATTTGAATCAGATCCTTTTTTTTTTTTTTTTTGAGACAGAGTCTCACTTTATTGCCCAGGCTAGAGTGAGTGCCGTGGCGTCAGCCTAGCTCACAGCAACCTCAAACTCCTGGGCTCAAGCAATCCTGCTGTCTCAGCCTCCCAAGTAGCTGGGACTACAGGCATGTGCCACCATGCCCGGCTCATTTTTTCTATATATATTTTAGTTGGCCAATTAATTTGTTTCTATTTATAGTAGAGATGGGGTCTCGCTCTTGCTCAGGCTGGTCTCGAACTCCTGAGCTCAAACGATCCGCCCACCTCGGCCTCCCAGAGAGCTAGGATTACAGGCTTGAGCCACCGCGCCCGGCCCTGAATCAGATCCTTTCTTCTTCTCAAAATTTTTTAGAGAGATGGGGTCTCACTCTGTTGCCCAGTCTGGAGTGCAGTGGTGCACTCATAGCTCACTGCAACCTTGAATGCCCAGGCTCAAGTGATCTTCCTGTCTCAGCTTCTCACGTAGCTGGGACTACAGATGAGTGTCATCATGCTCTGCTTTTTTTTTTTTTGGTAAAGACAGTGGTCTCACCATGTTGTCCAGCCTGGTCTTGAACTCCTGGGCTCAAATGATCCTCCTACCTTGGCCTCCTAAAGTGCTGTGATTACAGGAGTGAGCCACCATACCTGTCCCAGATTCTTTCTTCTGAGTACCCCACAAAAACACCCTGTTCACTGTGAATTTGAAGCATTTGCAATATGTGAATTTTTGCTTTTTTCTATTTTCCTACTCCTGGCCCCACCATCCCACTTCTGAAAACATCAAACATAATGAGAGTTAACTTTCAAAGCATTTGCAGAGACACTGCCATTTGTCCTTCACAGTAACCCTGTGGGGAAAAGAGGGCAGGACACCAACCCCAATAAGTGTGAGGACTGGACCAAGATCACACAGCCAGGCAAGTGGCAGGGCTCCTGACCCCCAGGTGCTCTTTTCTCTTGCAGTACGTGGCCCTCCTTCAAGCTGAACATGCTGTAAAGGCATCAGACGTCCCAAAAGGTTTTCCCCAATGGTCTAGGGTCATTGCCTCGAGCTTCCAAAAGTGCCAGAGCAGAGACCACGGGGAAGGAAGGTGCGCTCGCACACACCTCCTCTCCTCAGCCGACAGCCCCTCGCACGCGGCGGCCACGAGAGCGAGGGCTGCCTGGCAAAGCCCTGGGAGGCTCTGGGCAGGCGGCTGGGCCAGGCCCCGAGTCCTGCCCACTCACCCCTGTGGCTGCATCTGACACAAGATCCTGGGGTGTGAACAGCCAGCCGGAGCCGGAACACCTGCTCGTGCAGATCTAGAATCCACTTTCGCCCTCCGTGTGACATGAACAGACAGCCCTCAGAGCCCAGGGTGGAACTGGAAGGACCCGAGGTCTGGCTGGGTGAGCCCTGGGTTTGTAATGAACTCACAGAGCCGGCCCTGACGCCGCGGGAGCCCAGGCCGCCCGCCCAGGGCTCTGCTGCCCTTCCTGCCCCACCTCACCCAGCCCTGGCCCCAGGCTAACGGACTTCGAAGATGGTGCGCTCAAAAGTCTTCAAGGTGAGAAAGAAAACGGGCATCCTCCTTAGCCGATGATGCAAGCCTACGTATCTAAAGCAACCAGCCCGCAGCCAGCACGGTTCACGGCCACGGCCCGGCCTTGACTTCCGGTGAGCACAATGGGGGTAACCAGGCTGACCTCGTGGGTGTGGTGAGGGCGCAGAGAACACAGCTGGTGCAGGCCTGGCAGACACAGCCAACGAACACAATCTAATATTAGCGTCGCAGGCGGGCCCTGCCTACACAAAGGGTCAACAGCCCAGCCCATTCCAGTGACACACAAACACGCATGAACATTCACATACGTACACACACTCATATACATACGTATACATATATACACACTCACATCTGCACACACATGCGCACATGCTAAGCAATGTGTCTTCTTTACCTGTCTGCTTCTGACACCAGGGCAATGCGGCCATAATCCCAGAATCTTCTTCTTATGATGGAAAACACCAAGATTAACAGCTAGAAGTAGAAAAGAAACCAAGTAAAAGCATATTGGATGGCTTCTAATGAGAAGAGATGGCTACCTCAGGGCCACGGCCCACCTGCCCAGACTCGCAGTGCTAGAAGGAAATCATTCAGGCTCGGGAAGGCCCGAGCTGCCCAAGGCCGCACGGCTCAGTGGCCCAGTGCTTTGCTCAGCCCCTTCACCAGCTCCTGTAACCTGTGCCCCAGCCGCCAAGGCTGGCAGTGCTGACGCCAGGCTTGCCCGCAGCCCTCCTAGTCCTGCACGTCACCCATTCCTTTGCTCTCAAGGCCGTGTCAACACCGCAAGGGCCTCGTCTCATCTCAGCTCTGATCTTCCTTCAGCAGCCCCTGAGCAGGAAGGTAAGATCTGAATTCACAGCAGCCCTGGGGAGTGGCTCCCTTCTTCACTTTACTTACAATTTCCTTTTATTTTTATTTTTAGAGATTGGGTTCCACTCTGTTACCCAGGCTGGAATGCAGTGGCATAATTACTACTTATTGCAGCCTCAAACTCCTGAGCTCAAGTGATCCTCCTGCCTCAGCCTCCAAGTAGCTGGGACTATAGGTGTGTGCCACCACACCTGGCTAATTTTTATATTTTTTTTGTAGAGACAGGGTCCCACTATGTTGCCCAGGCTAGCCTCAAACTCCTGCCCTCAACCAATTATCCAGCCTCGGCCTCCAAAGTGCTGGGATTACAGGCATGAGCAACCACGCATGGCTGAATTTTATTTTTATTTACAGAACCAAGGTAGCAAAGCCACCCCAGGCTGAGCCAGAAATGGTCAGATTTTTACTTTGAGTTTGGCTCACCTGAAGGCAACCCCTTTGGACCCACAGCACAGAGCACGTGGGCAGCAATGCCCAGCAAGGGCTCCGGGCTGGCTCGGCCACAGCAAGCGGAGACAGGCTCCCTGGACAGGCTGCCTGCCGTCAAGACTCAGAGAGGTGGAGCGATGCACATTAATAAGCACGCCGCCTGACCTACTCTGGTCAGACACCTTTGAAACCCCGGTGTCTTCCTGAAGGAAATCCAGAGGACTGGAACCCCATAGGCACTGAGTTTCTCTGGATGAATCAGGGGGTTGGTGATATATTTTCAAAGGCAGGTGAGTCACGTTGCAGAAAAAACACTGAGCCTGCTCAGCAGGCGCCTGCCCTCCCTGCCACGTGGCTGCTGTCTTGGCACCTGCAGTGTGCACATTTCCCACACATCCATGCTCTCCCGGACCCTCTTGCTCTTCTGTGTTCCCCCCCAACCCCCGTAACTTTCTGCAATCAAAATCCAGCCCCATACTCCTGCCTACTCCTTCCTCTCAACCAAGGCTGGCCTATATGACAGTGTTCTCGACTTACAAATGGGTTTGGGCTCCAAGAAATGGATTATTTGGTACTTAAAGACCTTCTTTTCATGAAAGCAAAGTGGATAGCATGCAGGTTCCCACACTGGCCCACAAAGAACCAACAATGTAGCAAGACTCTAATGCAACAATTTAGATCTTAATCCTAGGCAGGAAGAAGGAGAATACTCTCCTCCCTTTCCATCAACATTTTTGGTGCCAACAATTTGTGTTTGGTATTCTCTCTCCCCACCTCCCAGGGGGCTTCCCCCAGGGACTGGGGCCCTCATGCTACCCTAACTGTCCCTCCTCAGGTTCCCTACCCAGGCCTAGTCTCCAGCCCCAAGCAGTCCCAGGGTGTCTACTACATCCACCCCCTCTGCCCCCACTCGTTCACATGGCCTCTGCTACACGTTAGGAGACAGCATCCAGGACTGGCCATCATGAGCATTTGTGAAAAGAAGATGCACTTTGACCTCGGTAAATCTCAACTAGCCAATGTTGAGTCCGTATAGGAGGAACAATGGCGTATTTCAAATTGGGGGCATCTTTGTGAACAAGGAGAGCTACATTAAAGAAAGGCCACCTGCTGAGGGTCAGCTCTGAGAGTCAGCTTCTGATTCTTTAAAACCCTAGGGATGGCCGGGCACAGTGGCTCACGCCTGTAATCCTGGCACTCTGGGAGGCTGAGGTGGGCGGATTGCTCGAGGTCAGGAGTTAGAAACCAGCCTGAGCAAGAGCGAGACCCCATCTCTACTATAAATAGAAAGAAAGAAATTGGCCAACTAATGTATATATAGAAAAAATTAGCCAGGCATGGTGGCGCATGCCTGTAGTCCCAGCTACTCGGGAGGCTGAGGCAGGAGGATCGCTTGAGTCCAGGAGTCTGAGGTTGCTGTGAGTTAGGCTGACGTCACGGCACTCACTCTAGCCTGGGCAACAAAGCGAGACTCTGTCTCAAAAAAAAAAAAAAACCCTAGGGACCCCAGAGGGGAACGGAGGGTGACATTTCGTAACTGCAACTGTTCTGACTCTAGTCCACGCTCTCCATTCACATCTCTCATCCCCATGAGACGGACCTTTCCCAAGGGCCTTAAAGACACTGCATGCCGGCAGTGCTACAATAATGGTATTCATCAAAGGCGCAGCTATGTGTGTTCTTCACATGCACGGCCTTGTCCAACATTCTCCAAAATTCCCTGAGGTAGGAACTGTCATCTCCATTCTCCAGAGCAGAAACTTGAGGCCCACATAAGCTATGTAACATGCCAAGGTCATAGAGCTGGTAAGCAGTTGTGTCGGGCTTTAAACCCAAGTATGGCTGAGTCCTCATCTGAGTTTCCCGGAAGGCCTTGGGTGGGAATTTAAACAAATAACTGGGGGGCCAGGAAGGGAGAAGAGCAGACGTAATTCACGAGAGTTCTTACCAGAAAGCAGATGACATCTATAAGCAAGACAGTGGGGATGCCACCGAAGGTGACCCCCTGGAGCACAGTGCTGTTTTTGGCCGAGTTGTAGCAGTAGGAGTCATTGGGCCGGTCCCTGAGGCCCAGCCGCTCGCGGGAGGACACGGCCTTGGACTGCCACCGCTCCAGGAATGGGGAGTCGGTCATCATGGTTGTCTTCCCTGGAGACAGGACAAGGCGGATGGTCAGGACTCAAATTCCCCTGCAGTTTCCCAGCCAGTACTGACCAAAGGTAGGTATCTGCCCCGGGGACTGGCAGGGCACAGGGAGCCGGCAGCGAGGGATGGGGAGGGCCAGACCCCGTACCCTGCGTGCCTGGCAGTGTCACAGAGAAAGGCTCCATTGTGGAAACAGTCCCAGAGGGTCAGACGGCTGGAGCAGATGCCTCACCCGCGACACAGCAGGCAGACACCCCAGAGCGGGGGAGACTGGAGAAGTGGGGCGCCGGAAGCTGCTGCAGCCGCTAGCTTCAGAAATCCTGAAGTTCCTGAGCCTCAAGCACCCCTGCTGGGAAAGCAACTTCCAAGGCGCCACTGGTATATCTAGACTACAGGCAGGGGAGAGGGAAAAGGGGCACCAATGCAGAGAAGACAGCAACACAGGTCAAACAAATGGGGAAGAAGGGAGCATTCCACATGTGCACGATGGCCCCCCACGTGAGCCTCAGATGAGACCTGGTTCCCACCGTTCACAGACTGTCAGAGCTGGGACCTCAGAGACAGGGTCCCATTTGATATACTTGGAAACTGAGGCTCAGGAGTTTAATAACCTTCCCCAAGATTAAGGAGATATTCAGGTCAAAATTGAATCCCGAACCCAGCCTCCTGACTCCCAGATGCCAGTTCACTGTTCACTGTGCCACGCGCCTCACAACCCTGGCTGCGAGTCAGTTGAGAAACCGAGGGGGTGGGGGTAAGAAGTTCGAGAAGAAGGGGAGGAGGTGGTCCAGGACAGGGAGGAGGAGGGAGTCTAACTGGAAGGTCCACGCGGCCCCAGGCTGGATTGCTGGCCTTCCATTCTTCAGGCTGCTGCCATCCCTGGTAACGCTAATGGAACTCTCCAGTGTCTGTCCCAGACACCAAAGGCCCAGGAGTAGTTTGCACCCAGGCTCTGGCCTGCTCTTCGCACTGTCTGTGGCTGAAGGTCCAGGGGAACGCTCACCCCCCTCCTTAAGCACCTGCCTCCCCAGATCTGGCTGAACTACAATTCCCAGGGAACATCTGCCAAGTCTGGTCTTTCTACCTGTTACAGGGACAAAAATCTTAGCGACAAGGAGAGAAACTTTAGAGAACCCAAACAGATGTCTGGACTGCCTGGTAGTGGTGCATTAGAGTGTGTGTTGGGAGGTGAGTCCCAATTCTGGGCCTGGGACTGCAGTGCTGGGGTCTCTGCCTGTCTCTCTTTCACACACACACTCACACATACACACGACAGGAAGTGCAAGAGTGCAGGAAGAGTGGGTGGCAGGCCCAAAGGCCTGTGAGCATTCTCCAGAAGGCCAAGTCACTTTCTCACCCCAATAAGAGACTTGGCAATGGCCAGAGGTAGTGGAGACTGTGATGCCAGAGCCATGGAGTTGGTGGCTCTGAACAGTCACGAAAGCCAGTTCTGGGACACGGATGCTCCTGGCTTCCTTCCCTTTAAACCCCACCCAGTGGCACCACCCCAATGGAACACCCCAGTCCGACAGCATGAGGCCAATACCTGCCCCTCCTTCCTGTCCACACACTAACCAGATGCCAGGGAGGGAGGACTGTGGACGACCCAGTGCAGAGGGCCTCACTTGAGCTTGTCTGGCAAAGGCAGAAATAGCCCTGGCACCTCCCAAGCTGCTGGGGCCAGGCCTGGAGCCCGACACTCATCTCCTGCAAAGCTCTCCTGACCACGGGGTCCTGGGGCACCAGCTTTACAGACTTTCCTTAAGGAACACAGATGTTCAGTGTCACATGGGAGCTGCATTTTTCCAGTTTAGAGGTCTGGATAAAACCCTTCAGCACACCACGCCCGCACTCGTGCCTGCCCAAAGGTCTCTGAACCCGAACGCCCACACAGAGCCTTGGGTTCTGCCCAGGGGGCTCCCTCCCACCCTGGATCTCTCCCCAACTCCCAGCCTGGTCCCCATCTGCCAGAGCTCCTGTGCGCCACGCCACTCCGATCTCTCAGCCAGTGTCGCCCTCTCCTGCAATGCCCGAGGCCCTGCTGGGGCCTCTCCCGCAGAAGCATCTCTCAGCCAGTGTCGCCCTCTCCTGCAATGCCTGCCCGAGGCCCTGCTGGGGCCTCTCCCGCAGAAGCACGGCTCCCCGAAGGCCTCAAGGGAACAGAGCAGAATAAACAGGGAAGGCGTGAAAGTGAAGTTGAAAGAAAAAACACCCCCATAAAATGCTCACAGAGGGAGCATTGTCCCCGAAAAGGGGAGGGTGCAGTGCTGCTGCTGGGGTGGGGACACCCTCCTCAGGGTCACAGAGAAGCAGGAAGGCCCAGGGGAGTTTGGAACTTGGGCTCCTCTTCCCCCTTCAGCCCCAGTCACGCCTCCAGGCCATTTTCCTCTTGCCAAACAGGCTTGGGGTGGTTCTGTGGATGTCTGGCCAGCAAATTCCACCGCCTGGGCCAGCCTCCTGGGACGCCCTCGGCCAGGTGCCCCCAGGATGAGCACCCAGGTGAGGGCATGGCTTTGGGTGCCACAGTTTCTCTGAGACCCTTCAGTTCAGTCATAGCCTGTCCCTGTCCGTTAGACACATAAAATCCAGATCCTGCCAAAACATCTCGGTCCCTCTGGCTCTCAGCGGGCAGCCCCTGCATCCTCCAGACAGACACGCTCTGAGAGGGCAGCTGGGAACACAGCCACCACAAGGGAACCATGCTAGGCAGTGTTGGGACAGCGGCCAAACCAGCATGGAGGCATGGAGGCTGCAGTGGCCCTGCCTGGCCAAGAACCTTGGCAATATTCAGTCCTCCCAGGTACAGGCAAATGTCTAGCACTTATCTACACGCCTCCCAGAAACTCTCTATTCATCACCTCATTCCTATCTGATACGCTGAGAGCAGGAAAGCCAAGAATTACTGCTGAGTCCCAGAAGCCAGGGTGACCAGCAGATGACCTCAGGCCCCCAAACCAAAGTTCAGCCCATGTGCACCCAAGAGTCTGGCTGTAGCCAACGGGATAGGGATGAAACGAACAGCTGGTCTTGAACTTTCTGCCAAGGAAGTAAACCACCCATGCTAATCCACTGCCCGCTTAAATTGGCAGCAGGGACTGGCCCCTGCAGCAGACTTGACTACCTCTTCGCCTCCCTTCCAGAAATGCCAGCAGAATGCTGCAGGAGGTGTTTGAACATTGCTGGCTCTTGCACCAAGGCCCCATACAAATTCAAGGTACTTTCGTCATCACCAAAGCTACCAGGCATACAGCAAGACTACAGGCAGCTCCAAGCCTCTGCCTCAGGAGCTAACTCTGATCTTCCAGAAGCAGAACAAGGTTGCAAAGTAAGCACAAACTTCTCTTATGGTACCACCACACACAGCCCAGGAACCTGGACAGACACACCAGGAACACCAGGAAACCAAAGAGATGATACGACATCTGGGTAAAACGAGAGGCAGTGCTGCTCAGCAGTACGTGAACAGGCTCGGAGTTAGGGTCTCAGCGCCACGCAGCTTAGACAAGTGGCTTCATCGCTTTGTGCCTTGGCTTCCTTCTCCATAAAGTGGGGGTGACGGCTTTCTCTCTTAGGCTATTGGGAGACAGACTCAAAACAATGCCTGCAAAGCACTTAGTCCAGGACCTGGCCCTCCTCAGTGACCAAAAGCTGTTTGCTTTTATTTTAAGCCACCACTCTAGCTAATGAGAAACACAAGGGCAGGCCCCCACCTGATGTCCTCTCTGTTAGGCCCCAGTGAACAGCCAGGAGGGACCTTCGCCCCAACACTAAACAAAGGAGAGGGTGTGTGAAGGGCAAAGGAGGCTTTAGCTTTTGTTCACATCCTCCTTAAGGCACAGCAGACTTGAGGACTTCCGGACAGGTGTGTGGGGGGGGGAGGAAGACAGCAGGGCACGCAGGAGGGGGAGGGGAAATGGTGGTTTCTCCAGGAAGGGACGACTGTCCTCCCCTATCCCCAGTGGGTGTCTACAACCCTGCAGGAGTCCGTGGCCAGAAAAGGCCCCAGAACACCCCCACAGCAGCCTGCACTGGTGGGCACCATCGCTCGCCTGAACAATCAGGAACTCTCAACAATACAGCGGCTGGGACTCAACCGCAGAGTTTCGGGCTGGGAGGAAGGTCGAGTCATTCGGTCCACCACGCTGTCGATCTCCGCCCTTGAGGACACGGGCTGGCCTGAAAGCCGGAGGCCGGCCCAGGGTCTCAGGTAGCCAGTCCGATCAGGTGCGGGAACCGCGGCGGATTCGGTTTCCCCGCAGAGCTCCCTCACCCTCCCGCCAGCCCCTTCCCAAGTCCCAGCCCCTGCTCGGGACTCCGCCAGCGCTGCAGGGAGTGGTCACTGAGTGACGGCCGGAGGTGGCTTCTGCCCCCCCAGCGTCCGGAGACGCGCGCGCCCGGCCCTTGCCCAGTGTCGCCGCGCGGAGTCCGAGAAGGGAGAGCCCCAAGGCTGCGCTCCCAGTCGGCGGGGCAGCCGCACCCCGCCGACAAATCCGCTGAGCCGGAGGGGCGGAGGGGGGCCCACCCGCAAGAGCCCGGAGCTGGGGCCCCGGAAAGAGAAGTCCTGGAAAGCCGTCGGGAAGTCCGGGGAGCGCGGGGCGGGAGAGGCGGCGCGGGCCCCCAGACCGACCCGGCAGCCCCACCCCAGCCCGCAGGCACCTGCGTGCGGGTGGGGGCGGCGGAAACGAGGAGCCGCGCCGGGAACCCCGCACCTGGCGGGGCGCCCGGGAGTGGGCGTCCCGGGGAGCGCGGACGGCGACGTGCCCCCGCGCGGCGCCCCCTTCCCACTTACCTGCGGCGGCGCGGCGGCCTGGCGCGGCGAGCGCACCTGGGGAGTGGCCTAGCGACCTGGCCGGGCGGGGCGGCGTCCCGACCACTTAAAAGTTACAAAGTGAAACTCCGGCGCCTCCTGCACATGCGCAGTCCCGCGTCCGCCGCTTGCCCAATTTGGAGCCTTCGCGTGCTGCCGACCGCGCTTGCGGCCGTGCCCTCTCGGCGGGTTTCCGCCCCGGCCCGGCCCCGGGTCGCGCTCCGTCCGCTCTCCTCCCGGCGGGCTGCAGCCCCGGCCTGGCCAGCGCGCCCCGGGCCGAGGAGGGCGCTGCCGGGGCTACCTCTTCAGCCGCCCGGACGCGCTGGGGAGGCCCCGGCCAAGAGCAGGGTGGTGGCGGCGCGGGGACCCGCGGGGAGAGCGTCTGCAAACGTTCGTCATCGTGCTTTGAGTTTCCCCGACTGGCTCTTAGGCCCTCCCTGGAGAGTGGGGGAGCCGGGGTGGGAGGATGGGGAGCGCACCTCGGCTCTAGGCAGTCTGGGGTCACCCGGAGCCCCCTGCAAAAGGCTGCGGGCTCCCCGGTCCCTGTAAGGGGCTGGGATCGTGAAAGCCCCGAGAATCTCTGGCCCCAAACGGAGGTCGCAGCATTTCCAACCCTCTCCCCGGACCCAGCTACTGCCCGGACGGGGCGGCCAGAGGGGCACGGACTCCAGCCCGGCGCGCCGAGGGGACGAGCCTCCCGGCTGGTAGCCAGGTGCTTCCAGTGAGCTAGTGGCCTCCGCAACTGGACTGCAAGCTCGCCAAGGCAGGGTTCAAGGAGGACGGCACGCCCAGCGAAGCCTGAGAGCACAGACCACCTGCCACGGCAAACTGTGCCTCTCGGCAGACCTCGGTTTCCCCATCTGCGAAATGAGCGGCCGGACCAAAGCTTCCTCTCCAGCACTCAGCCTCTCCGAGTTCCGAACAGCTCCTCACCCCTACGGGCACAGCTTCGCAGGTTCTCTGGCCTCTCTTCCATTTCCGGGCTTTTATCTTTTACTGTGACGATAAAAATATCCTCCTCACCTCCCTGGCCCTGATTCTAGCACCAGCCTGTGGCTGCCCAGGGCTGGGCATGGGTTTCTCTCCCTGCCTGTCTCAGTTGTTTCTGTCCCCTCTGGCTTCCTCCTTCTCTCCCCCTAAGCCTCTGGCCACTAGTTACTTGCCAGAGCTTTTCCCCTGCCCCCACCCCAAGCTCTGCCCTCTCCCTCCACAGCTGTGCTGTCCCCCATCCCCCACTGTCACCTCCTGCTGCCACAGGCCCCACCCCTGAGCTCCACAGGGGCCTGGTGTGGCCCCTCGACTTCCCCTGGGCTCTTCAGACTGACCCTGTCCAGTCTTCTTCCCACTCCCCACTCCCCCACCTGCTGGTCCTCATCCCTTCTCTGCCTCAATTGGTGGGGCCGCCACCTGCCTGGTCTGTGCC
>VSMD01137838.1:0-29665 GCA_008750895.1 Mirza zaza | reverse complement strand
TCAGCCTAGCTCACAGCAACCTCAAACTCCTGGGCTCAAGCAATCCTGCTGCCTCAGCCTCCCAAGTAGCTGGGACTACAGGCATGTGCCACCATGCCCGGCGAATTTTTTTATATATATTAGTTGGCCAATTAATTTCTTTCTATTTATAGTAGAGATGGGGTCTCACTCTTGCTCAGGCTGGTCTCGAACTCCTGAGCTCAAATGATCCGCCCACCTCGGCCTCCCAGAGAGCTAGGATTACAGGCTTGAGCCACCGTGCCCGGCCTCTTCCAGCTCTTCTTCTGTTGTCTCTGGAAAACCAATCTTTGGCTTTGCCAGCTCACCACTATCTTCTTCAGGAAGCACACATTTCCAAAGGCCATATGTTTTTCCTACCACAGTCTGCCATAGTCTCAATGTTCCATCTTCAGAACCACTGGCATAGAGTTCTCCATCAGGACTAAATCTCACACAGTGAATAGGACCAAAGTGTCCTTTGTAGGATTCTAATTCTTCTCCACTATTATAATCATACTTATAAAGTTTAAAATCTTCACCACTCGCAACAAGAAATTCTTTCTCAGGATGAAGAGATGCAGAAGTGATGGTTGCAGGAGCTTCAAAAGATTTAATTGGGTCCAAACTTACTGCACTATGAAAAGCAATAGATCGTCCATAAGTTATAACCAAAATCTCTCCCTCAGGAATATATTCCATAGTACTAACAGACATATTAAAATTTAGAGATTTCACTTCTGTCATAGTAGCATGATCCCAAAGGCGAACAGTTTTATCGTCAGCTGAAAGAATCTGTTTATCCTTACTGCACCATAGAGCCTTTTTAATACCAGAGGTGTGACCACTAATTTCCTTAGGTTCTGCTTCAGGTTTGTTCAAGTCATATATGCGTAATAGTTTATCCTGTCCCCCGGTTAACAAATAATTACTATCCTGTGTGAAATCCACACTCTTGACAATGTGTTTATGAGCCAGGGTCATCAATTCATCTCCTGAGACAGCATCCCACACTTTGGCTGTGAAATCTGCAGCTGCTGTAGCTGCTTTGGTGGCATCCTTATTAAATGTTGCACCCCAAACAGCTCCTTTATGACCCAAAAATGTTCCAATCCAGTCTCCTGTATCTCCCTGGCGTGGCATAGGTTTACCATCTTTGCAGGCGCTGATTAAAAAATACCCATAAGGCGTGATGCCACTGAAGGCCAAATCGACCACGGGCCGCGTGTGGCCCGAGCAAGTGAGCGGCGTCTGCCTCATTGCCATGGCGGCGAACCCGGCGATGGGGCCGGCGAGCTGAGGGTCGTCATCGTCTTTTCTCTTCTCAGCTGCAGCGCCTCAGGCTCCTCAAGGCCCCCGCCCTGACACTGGGGCTGCGTATCCACACCGGTATCGGCAGGAAGTGACCACTTTTACTTTCTTTCAAGAAATTTTCCTTTGCTTTAATTTGGTGCAGGAGTCCTAGCTTTCAGCCTATTCTGGCTTTCTTTATTTGGACAGTCTCCCTATGTTGCCCTGGCTAGAGTGCAGTGGTGTCATCTTAGCTCACTGCAATCTCAAACTCTTGGGTTCAACCCATCCTCCTGCCTCAGACTCCCAAGTAGCTGGGACAACAGGTGTGTACCATGATGCTGGGCTAATTTTTTCTATTTTTGGTAGAGATGGGGTCTCGCTCTTGCTCAGGCTGGTCTCAAACTCCTGAGCTCAAGCAATCCTCCCGCCTTGGCCTCCCAGAGTGCTAGGATTATAGATGTGAGCCACTGCACCTGGCCCTATTCTGGCTTTTGACATGCCTTCCTCACTATAAGATTATTATTTCTATTTAAAGTGAGAGACATGTGACTCTTCCTTTTCACCTGAACACTTAGAGGCCATTGTAGGGTTATTAATTGGCCTAATTTCAATATTGTTGTGTCTCATGGAATAGGGAGGCCCAGTGAGAGGAAGAGGGGAATAATGGCTTGTTGGTGGAGCAGAGTATGTACAACATTTATCAATTAAGTTTGCCGTCTTGAACTGGCGCAATTTGTGGTTCTCCAAAAAAAAATTACAGTAGTAACATTAAAAATCACAGGTCACCATAACAGATAACATAAGAATGAAAAAGTTGGAAATATTGTGAGAATTACTGAAATGTGACAGAGACACAGAGTGAGCACATGCTATTAGAAAACTGGTGGTAATAGAAATGTTCAACACAGGGTTGCCATAGACCTTCAATTTGTAAGAAATGGAGTATCTGTGAAGCACAATATAATGGAGTGTGATAAAATAAGGTGTGCCTCTGTAACTACCAGCTAGGGCTTCTGAAGAGTCAGAAGAACCACACAAAGAGGGGATATTATTTTTGCAGAATACAAAGAAACCTCTGAGGCATTAGTTGACTCTACAGCTTCTTCCAGAATTAGAAGGTTTAAAAGAGAACATAGGATACCAGGGGTGTATCCTATAATAAGTAGGAAGTAGGTAGAAGCTGTACTTTTCTGTATATCTTAGGCTGTTGGGATACAAAACAGATTGACCTGTTCTTCCCTGTCCTCCAGCTCCAAGAGCATCAAGAGGAAATTGAGGGGATGATGAATGCCCTCTTCAGGGGTGTCTTTGTACATCGGTACAGGTGAGTTAATGGGATTCTCTCACTGAAGCAGCTGGTGTTTGGTTTTAGAGTCAGTGGAAGTGATAAGTGCCCCCCACCACCCCAATTATTTGGTTAGTCCTAGAGCTAATGCAGCTGGAGCAAACACTCTATCAACAAATGTTTCAGATTAGTAGGTTTAGTTTATCCTTACTTACAAAGGATCTGGTAAACTTTTCTGGCAGAAAATAAGAGGATAAGGCATTGCTGAGTAGTCTCTTCCTCCAGCTTTGCCCAAGATCTGCCCCCACAATCTCCCTCCCCCTACAGTGTTTCTGGAGTTGGAGACTTGAGAGGATAAGAGCGTAGAACCCAAAGGTGGAGCTTGCCTGTGGAGTATATGCAGCTTAGCAAACCTTCTCCTGGCTCAGTGTGCAGGGCCAGGGGCGTTTGTACTGTTTAAAGAACTAATAGAATTAGTTTAAAAGAGTATCTGTAGTTGTTTCTCACTCTTATCTAGACCTCAACTTTTGCCTTTCTAGAACTTTTCAGCTGATTTAACCTTCTCTTGTTTTTGTTGTTGTTTTTAGAGATAGGGTCTTGCTCTGTGGCCCAAGCTGAAGTATAGTAGTGCAATCATATCTTACTGCAGCCTCCAACTCCTGGCTTCAAGCAGTCCTCCTGCCTGGCTTCACTTAACCTTTTCTTAAAGTGGAATTAAAACACACACACATTCTTGAGACAACTATTATTAAAAAAATAAAATGAAAATACACAGTTTGGCCAACAGTTAAATGAACTTTCAAAATCAATTTTTAAAAAGGTTGTGGAAAATAAGGTTGTATAAGCCTGGTTCAACTATTTTAAAGGGTGGTTACAGATAAAAAATGTTTACTAACTGGGTGCGGTGGCACGCCTATAGTCCCAGTTACTCAAGAGGTTGAGGTGGAAGGATCCCTTGAGCCCAGGAGTTCAAGGTCAGCCTGGGCAACACAGACATTCGTAATACTGGGAGGAGGAAATAAAAGGCATGGAACATGGTATTTCATCAGTAAAATAAATGCTTCAGTGAGAGGGAGCTATAGCTATCTGGTAGGATGGAAAATGAGTTTGGAGAGAGGGTGATGAGTCACTTTGTCTCTCTGTGTGCAGGGATGTCCTTCCTGAGATCCGTGCTATCTGCATCGAGGAAATTGGGTGTTGGATGCAAAACTACAGTACCTCTTTCCTCACTGACAGCTATTTAAAATATATTGGCTGGACCCTGCATGATAAGGTGGGAGTTGAGTTGAGTTGAGTCAGTCAGTCTCTTGTTCCCCTCATTCTCTCCCTGCTCTAGGTCCTTCACATTTTCCTGGTCCTGCCACTTAGGTATTTTACCTAATGAGCAGTGATCAAGTCATCAAAGCACTGAACCTCAAAACTCGAGAGGAAGACATATTCAAGAGCTGAAATGCCTCAAAACCTGAGGTTGGAGGAGAAAGACTTTACCATGAAAGAAAGTTACTGATGAATTGATAATAACAAGTGCTAGGTGGTAGCCTGTTCATCATGAGTGGTAAATTCTACTGTGATTCTTTTGTTTTTTAAGTAGAAAGGTAGCCGTTGATTGCCTCTGACATCTCAGAGTCATCAGTATAGAGGACACCCAGGCCCGGAACGAGTGATCTAAGAGGGGAGTGGAGAAGAAGTCAATCCCACTTCCATTCTCCTGGTTTTCCCTCCTCAATAGCACCGGGAAGTCCGTCTGAAGTGCTTGAAGGCTCTGAAAGGGCTGTACAGCAATCGGGACCTGACTGCACGCCTGGAGCTCTTCACCAGCCGCTTCAAGGTGAAACTAGGATGGGGCTCCTTTGCTTGGCTCTTTGTTGTCGTTCCTGTTTCCCCACCTTGTATCTTTCTATTTCCATTGCTCTCATATACCTTTAGCTATCCCAGCATCTGCTTCTACACCCTCTTTTTAGGAATCTGTCAAATTCTAAGAGAATTTGATGTTTTGGAATGGGTATAATGAGCAATGTTCTCCTTCTGCAGGACCGGATGGTTTCCATGGTCATGGACAGAGAGTACGATGTGGCAGTGGAGGCCGTCAGGTTGCTAATACTTATCCTTAAGTGAGTCCTGGGAAGTAGTGCAGCAACCATCTCAGACTTTTGCTTTTCCAGCATCAGGCAGGCCCTTCCAGAGTCCTGTCCCTGCATGTATCATAGGTTGACTCTTCCTTACAAGCAAGTTGAACGACAAAGGTCATTCTTGAGGGGGAAATGTTCCTGTCTTCTCTAACTCTCCATGGTCTGTCTTCCACTCCTCATTTTCAAGTTCTTTGTGAGTTACAGCCTGTTTTTGTTGTTGTTGTTATTGTTGTTTTAGGAGATGAGGTCTTGCCCTGTTGCCCAGGCTGAAGTGCAGTGTCACCATCATAGATAACTGCAGCCTTGAACTCCTGGGCTCAAGCAATACTTTTGCCTCAGCCTCCTCGTATCTAGGACTACTGACATGCATCACACCCAGCTAATTTTTTATTTTTGTAGAGATGATTTAATGTTGCCCAGGCTGGTCTCACACTCCTGGCCTCAAGTGATCTACCCTCCTTGGCCTCCCAAAGTTTTGGGATTACAGGCGTGAGCCACCACACCTAGCCTATTCTTGATATTTTTGCTGATTTTTATTTCTAGACTTGGTTATCTAGAAGGCAAAATCCATATTTACGTGCTCTTTCTGCTTTTCCGTGGGCAGGAACATGGAAGGGGTGCTGACGGACCCAGACTGTGAAAGCATCTATCCTGTTGTGTATGCCTCTAATCGAGCCCTAGCCTCTGCTGCGGGAGAATTTCTGTACTGGAAGTGAGTGGGGCTCTTTTTGTGCACTTTAACACCATCCTCTGTCATTTTCTCTCCCTCATCTGCTGCTCTGCAGCAGGAGTCCCCATTCCTGTGAAAGTCTCTCTGGTGTCTCCTTTCTATTTTCAACTCCTTGGGGCTTTCCTTTATCATCTCATTGGCTGTTTCTTCCCTCCATGATGATCATTGCAATCCTTATTTCCTCCCATTCTGTGCCCTTTCTTCATGTCCGTTCTATCAGGCTCTTCTACCCTGAGTGTGAGACAAGAACAGTGGGTGAAAGGGAGCGACGCCGAAGCCCACGTGCCCAGAGGACTTTCTTCCACCTTCTGCTGTCCTTCTTTGTGGAGAGTGAGGTGACATATGGAAAGATGATGTTTGGCTGTCATGCGTAAGACCTACAAGTAGAGAAGATAGGGGCGGGCACTATAGGAAGGAGAGCCATGTTTAATCAATAACCACTTCCTAGAGTATTTTAATGTAGCATCGGCAACTTACCATGCACCCTCTTCTGCAGCTCCATAACCATGCGGCTTACTTAGTAGACAGCCTGTGGGACTGTGCAGGGTCTCAGCTGAAGGACTGGGAGAGTCTGACAAGCCTGCTACTGGAGAAGGACCAGAGTGCGTGCCACATGGTAGCTGGGGGACAGGGACTTCTCACCTCCTAGTGTGAAACCAGGAGAGATTTCTTTCCTGACCTGTAAAAGGCAGCAGAGGTAGCTTGGGTTGGGGGGATTTGGAGAAGGAAGGTGGCTAATCTGTGACTCTGTGTTTTTGATCCTCCTGCCAACCCAGACCTGGGCGACGTGCAGGAGAGCACGCTGATAGAAATCCTTGTGTCCAGTGCCCGGCAAGCTTCAGAGGGTCACCCGCCTGTGGGGCGGGTCACTGGGAGGAAGGTACGGCAAGAGGGGTGGGCTGGGTAGGTAAGCAGTGTTAATCCAGACAGGTCTTGTGCATCTTTATTCTCCAGCCCTGGGTCAGGGTGCTCCTTTTGCCCCTCAAAGAATTCCATTTCCAGAAAAGAGAAATCTGAAGGGAGCTGCCAAATTCTTTTTTCCTTCCTGGGCAGATAAGATTGTGCAGAGGAGCGGTGCACATACACATCCTCTGGGCCAGTATGTCTCTGTACTTTTGCCCTACTTTCAAAGTGATTCTAATTCTAGGGCTTAACCCTTAAAGAACGCAAGACCCAAGCTGATGACAAAGTGAAGCTGACTGAGCACCTCATCCCCCTGCTACCCCAGCTCCTGGCCAAGGTAGTACTGCCCCACTGTTGACCATCAAGGCATGAGCAGTGAAAGGACATGGCCTCTGATGAGGGATGGGAGTAGAAATTAGCAACATGTTAGCTAATAATGAGTCCTTCCTCCCACAACTGTCACAGTTCTCAGCTGATGCAGAGAAGGTCGCACCCTTGCTCCAGCTTCTCAGCTACTTTGACCTAAACATCTACTGCACTGGGCGCTTGGAGAAGGTGAGGAGGCAGGAAGATACATTTCCTATACCTTGTGGCTCGCCTGCTAGGGCCAAAGGTTCTACTACCAGTATCTGGTTCTTTTCAGGAACCTGGGTTGCAAAAAAATCAATAAGCCTTTTCTTTCTTTAGGCATCATTATCCTTGAAATTCAATGCTTTGAACGCTATTCCTTATTTGCCCCAGCTCTATTTCCCTCCAGAAGAGTTGTTCTAACCCCTACCCCCAACACTGTCATCTTCTACCTTTTTTTCCTTTAAGCACCTGGAGCTGTTCTTGCAGCAACTCCAGGAAGTGGTGGTGAAGCACGCAGAGCCAGCTGTGCTTGAGGCAGGAGCTCATGCCCTCTACCTGCTCTGTAATCCTGAGTTCACTTTCTTCAGCCGGGTGGACTTTGCTCGCAGCCAACTGGTAGATCTGCTGACCGACCGCTTCCAGCAGGAACTCGAAGAGCTGCTGCAGGTAGGAGCTGGGTGAACAACAGGACAACCCAAAAGAGGGAGAAGGCCACAAGGCAGGGAATGTGGATCAGGGAGTTCTTGAGAAAATCTGTTGTGGACCTTCTTTATTCCTCAGTCATCCTTCCTAGATGAGGATGAGGCGTATAGTCTGGCAGCCACCCTGAAGCGCCTCTCTGCCTTCTACAAGTGAGCAGCTTTCCTCCTCTTCCCTTGCCTGTGTTTGCTGGTATCTGTGTAGTTGGTTCCCTTTGTTCTGTTCCAGTGTAACGTTTCCCTCTCTCCCTGCAAAGCGCTCATGACCTGACTCGCTGGGAGCTCTACGAGCCATGCTACCGACTCCTCCGGAAGGCTATGGACACGGGAGAGGTTCCTCACCAGGCAGGTAGATGGGCTGGAGATATAGGGGCAGGGGAGGAGTTTCTAAAGGCCTGTGTCCTTTAGACACAAAGGTAGCCACCTCTCCTAGGTGGATCTGGTCCCAGAGTGTGGCGTGGATACACGAGGAAGATCAGGTGGGGGTCACTCCTTCCATTCCTTTCTTGAATGGTAGACTGTACTTCTAGTGCCTCAAAACTGCCGTCATGTTAGGTTTCCTGGGAGTCAAAGGTTACATTGAGGTATTCTATGAAACTTAGAGTAAATCAGGGAGAGGTAGCATTTCCACCCAGTATAGAAGCCTCTGAAGATTGGTCCAGATATCAGTTCTTTTCCAACAGAAAAGGAATTGGGTCTCTCCTCAGATCTCATTTTCTGTCTTCTTCACTTCTCTGTGTGTGTATATCTGCCCCCCACTTTTCTCTCTCTCTTTCCTGCCTCTCACTCTCCTGACCCAAACCTCATTTTTCTAACATTTTGTTATTACAGGTGACCCTGCCAGCCTTGACTATTGTCTATTTTTCCATACTCTGGACACTGACCCACGTTTCTGGATCAGATGCTTCCCAGGTGAGTATGGGTCTGGGAAGGGGTCATGGGAGTGGAGGAGCCTGTGTTTTCATTCCTCCCCTTCAAGCTGCTGTCCCCACAGAAGCAGCTGCTGAGTTTGAAGGGCAGAATGGTGGCCTTCTGTGAGCTCTGCCAGAGCTGCCTCTCAGATGTGGATCCTAAGATCCAGGAGCAGGTGAGGTTTACTCAAGTGGGAGCAAGTGCCCCCTCAATACCAAGGAGAAATTGGCTGTGTCATTTCTACCCTAGGTAATATTCTATCCTTTTAAGCATCCTTTATTTTCCCCCAACAGGCTTTTGTCTTATTAAGTGATCTACTTCTCATCTTCAGCCCTCAGATGATTGTAGGGGGCCGTGATTTCCTTAGGCCTCTTGTCTTTTTTCCTGAAGCTACTCTCCAGTCTGAGCTGGCCAGCTTCCTCATGGACCATGTCTTCATCCAGCCTGGAGACCTGGGCAGTGGTACAGGGACTCTATACCTGGGGCTTAGGAAGGGTTTGGGGCTTGGGCCTGGCTCAGGAATATAGGGCAGAGGCCTTAGTCTGTACTTGCATTCTGCATTTGATGTGAGCCAGGTCATTCCCAGGAGGATCATTTACAGATAGAGCAGCTGCACCAACGGCGCCGCCTCTTAGCCGGATTCTGTAAGCTGTTGCTTTATGGGGTGCTGGAGATGGATGCAGCTTCAGATGTTTTCAAACACTACAACAAGGTACAGTGAAGCCTTACAGAAATAAAGGAGAGGGGACCAATTTGAGCACAACCTTACAGTGCCTGCTTCAGGCACTGTAGCACTACAGAAAGGCAGGTGAGGGCATCTGATGGTATCAAGGCTTACAGGAGAAGTAGGAGGGAAAGGCAGTAGGAATTTAGAATAAAGGGACAAAAAAAGAGAGTAGTAAATAATTATGAAGAAAAAGCTGTTAAGAAATTCATTGGAAGAGAAATAGATTATTCTTCCTGTCCATAAATCTTTTTATTCTCCAAACCCAGTCTGTGGAATGGAGTGATATAAGAAGGAAAAAGGAATGGAAGAGGATTAGTCTTCACAAGATGCCGAGACATGAACCTCAGTTTCTTCACCCACCATCATGTTGGTCTCTGTTTACTGAGCATCTGCCTATCTGCCAAGCACCATTCTGGGAGCTAAGGACACAGCAATGAACAGACAAAAGTTCCCATTTTGTGGAGCTTCTGTTCTAGTAGGGGAGAGACAAATATTGAAGGCTTCAGTGCAGGGGGACATGTGCACTGGCAGACACACTGCTCTCCTCCAAGAATAGGGCTCAAAGCAGAGTGTCTTCTTCCATTACTTACTTACCTAAACTCAGATATTTTTGGGGTTTTATACCAATTGGTTAGAGACAAAGTCTAGTCTGAGTTATTTTATGCTTAGATTCATGTTTCCTACCTAAGGCACTTTGGGAAGGAGATGTGATTCAGGATGTAAAGGAAGAAACAAAACAAAATCTTTTCCAGTGGTCAAACAATACCTTCTCTATTTCTTCTTCCTCAGTTCTACAACGACTATGGTGATATCATCAAGGAAACATTAACTAGAGCAAGACAGATTGACCGAAGTCATTGTTCCCGAATCCTGCTGTTGAGCCTGAAGCAGGTGCTTCCTTCTGCCTAGAGGGCCTCAAACCTATGATATTTCCTTCTTGTAGTCCCCAACTCTCTGTCCCCCTCAGCTACTTTAAGAGCAGGAATTTTCTAATTTTGACTCCAACTTTCAATGTCAGGCTCCTTCATACCTAGCCAACCTTTAGAAAGTATTATTTTAATTGACCAGGCAGTTTCAGCCACAACCCCACAGAAATCAGCTTTCAGGATGTGGGAGCACCAATAAAGATGTAATAGGGAATTCCTAATTATTTTTTAGTCTGTTCTGTCTCAGCTTCCTTCAGTTACTACAGATGTTTTAAGCTATTATTACAGAGCAGGGGTGAAGGCTCTTTCTGCTGTAGGGGCCAGGGATTGAGGGCAGTGTCCTAGGAGGAAAGACAGAATAAGGTGGGACAGAGTGGCTGACACCTATAATCCTAGCATTCTGGGAGGCTGAGGCACGAGGATTGCTTGAGCTTGGGAGTTCAAGACCAGCCTGAGCACGAATGAGACCTTGTCTCTACTACAAAATAAAAAAATTAGCTGGATGTCATGGTGCATACCTGTAGTCCTAGCTACTTGGGAGGCTGAGGCAAGATATCGCTTTAGCCCAGGAGTTTGAGGTTGCAGTGAGCTATGGTGACACCACTGCACTCTAGCCAGGTGTCAGAGTGAGACTTTGTCTCTAAAAAAAAAGAGTAAAAGTAGTAGATGGGACCCAAAGTCCTTTGGAATATCTCGCCAGAGAATGGAATGCAGTGCTTCTCTATTTCCACCCATTCCTCCCTTTCCCAAATGTGCCATGCCTCCTGGACACAGCTATACACAGAACTGCTGCAGGAACAGGGGCCCCAGGGCCTGAGTGAACTTCCAGCCTTCATCGAGATTAGGGACCTGGCCCGGAGGTTTGCCTTGAGCTTTGGACCCCAGCAGCTGCAGAACCGTGACCTTGTGGTCATGCTACACAAGTAAGGAAGTATTGTTTGGAGATTGTGTGTATAGGGAGGGCTGGGAGTGAGGTCTTGGAGGGAGGGAAAGCATGTCAAGATGGAGCAGTCAGGTTGTTACTGGCCATGCTCCTGGAGACAAGCTAGGGTCAGGGAGAGGGTACACTTGGACAGGATGTTTCAGTGGGAAGGGACTATCTTCCTGAAATAATTCTACCCAATGAAGGGAAGGCATCAAGTTCTCCTTGTCTGAGCTTCCTCCAGCTGGCTCCTCCTGTCAGCCCGCAAATCTTGCGTTCCTAGAGCTCCTTGCAGAGTTTTCCCCCCGACTCTTCCATCAGGACAAGCAGCTGCTGTAAGTTGGTGGGTGGATACAGATGTGGGTTAAGGAAGAAGGGGCTGGTGAGGATCCAGTGGCCATTTTAGCCTCTTCATTCCACCTCTTTCTTAGACTATCTTACCTGGAAAAGTGCCTGCAGCATGTCTCCCAGGTACCTGGCCGTCCCTGGGGTCCAGTCACCACCTACTGCAACTCTCTCAGCCCTGTGGAGAACACAGCAGAGGGCAGCCCTCAGGGATACCCCCGCTCCAAGAAGAGGCGCCTTGAAGGTAGGGTGCCGTGTGAGTGGTAACAGGGCACTCAGAGCTGCCTTTTATTGCCACCACTTATATAAGCAGCAGATCATCTTTGGCCTCCTTGAGGCTTCTATTTTGTAAAACATTTCATTGAGCATCTATTATCACTCAGGGTATTCACTTTCTTCGAGGTTTATCTAGCTGACTAAAAATAGCAAACCTCTGTGAAAAAGCAAACAGAAATTAATGATAGGGACAGGACTGGGAAGGGAATAAAAAAAAAAAGAAACTAATGATAAAACCAAAGATTGAGGCCAGGTGCAGTGGCTCACATCTGTAATCCTAGCACTCTGGGAGGCCGAGGTGGGTGGATTATTTGAGTTCAGGAGTTCGAGACCAGCCTGAGCAAGAGCGAGACCCCATCTCTACTAAAAATAGAAAGAAATTAGCCAGACAACTAAAAAATATATAGAAAAAAGCCAGGCATGGTGGCACATGCCTGTAGTCCCAGCTACCCAGCTACTTGGGATGCTGAGGCAGGAGGATCGCTTGAGCCCAGGAGTTTGAGGTTGCTGTGAGCTAGGCTGACACCACGGTACTCTAGCCTGGGCAACAGAGTGAGACTCTGTCTCAAAAAAAAAAAAAAAAACAGATTGAACTAAGAAATCTGTATATTTAGAGTACCCCTCCTTGACATCTTGTATTCCATTATATTCCAAATTTTTTTCTTTTCAGATATTAAACTGATAAGAACAGATACTACACTTGATCTTAACCAAAAGGCCGAGAAGCAATTATTTTCCAAATTTTTAGAGATTTTTACACAACCTTCATGATTTTTACCTTTAGACCATCACCAGTCTTATAATTTACCTAAAGTTTTTTCTTTTCTTTAATTTGCTTTTTTTAAACATAGTCTCATATTAAGTGATAACATCCTAGCAATCACAGTTTGATTTGGTAGTATGTACTTTTTTTTTTTTTTTAAGTAAAAACAGTCTCACTCTGTCACCCTGGGTAAAGTGCAGTGGTGTCATTGCAGCTCACTGCAACCTCAAACTCCTGGGCTCAAGTGATCTTCCCACCTCAGCCTCCCAAGTAGGTGGGACTACAGGCACACACCACCACACCCAGCTAATTCTTTTAGTAGAAACAGGGTCGTGCTCTTGCTCAGGCTGGTCTTGAATTCCCCTGAGCTCAAACAATCCTGCTTCAGCCTCCCAGAGTACTAGGATTATAGGTGTGAGCCACTGCACCCAGCCTCTAGTATACATTTTAAAAGAGGATTTTATGTAACAGCTTTATTGAAACATAATTCACGTACTATAAAAATCATGTTTAAAGTGAACGCAAGTGGTTTTGGGTATATTCACCGAGTTGTGCAGCCATCACCACTGTCTGATCTTAGAACATTTTCATCACTTCGAAAGAAACCACAAACCCATTAACAGTCTCTACTCATCCTCCCAGCCTCAGGTGGTAGCACTAATCTAATTTCTGTCTTTAGATTTGCTTATTCCAGATATTTTACATAAATGTAATCATGCAATATGTGACCCTTTATGTCTGCTACCTTTCACTTATTGCCATGTTTTCAAGGTTCATCCATGCTTAAGCATATATCAGTAACTTATACCTTTGTGTAGTGGAGTACTATGCCATTGTATGGTTATGTCATATTTATCCATTAATCAGTTGATTGATATTTGAGTTATTTCCATTTTTTTGACTATTATGTATAATGCTGCTAAACATTTGTGTACAAGTTTTTGGGTGGACATAGCTTTTCAGTTTTTTTTGAAATATGCCTAGGAGTGGAATTGCTGGGTCATATGGTAACTCTATGTTTAACTTTTTGAGGAACCATCAAACTGTTTTAGAAAGTGCCTACACCATTTTATAATTCCACCAGCAATGTATGGAAGCTCCAGTTTCTTCACTTCCTCACCAGTACTTGTTATTATGGGTGTAATTTTATCCATCTCCTAGCAACTGTGTATCTCATGATGGTTTAAATTGACATTTCCCTAATGACTAATGATACTGAGCATCTTTTCTTGTGCTGATTGACAGTTTGTTTATCTTTGAAGAAATGTCTATTCAGATCCTTTGCTATTTTTAGCAAATTGGGATATTTGGTTTTTTATTATTGAGTTGTAAGAGTTCTTTATATATTTTAGATACAGGATTCCTTATGACACACAAAAGTTTTCTTCCTTTTTGTGAGTTGTCTTTTCATGTTGTTGATGGTGTCCTTCCAAACACAAAAGCTCTTAATTTTGATTAAATCTTTATTTTTTTTCTTTTGTTGCTTATACTTTTGGTGTCATATCTTAAGAAACCATTGCCTAATCCAAGGTCACAAAGATTTACTCTGTTTTTTCCTAAGAGTTTTATAGTTTTAGCTCTTAAATTTAAGTCTGTGATCCAGTTTGAGTTAATTTTTGCATATGGTGTGAGGTAGGGTGTGTTTTCTTTTTAATGTCTTCTGTATACTATCTAAAATTTTATCTTATGCCACGAGGAAACACTCCTTTAATTAACTAATATTTGTTAAGGACCTACTATGTGCAAGGTTCTGTGTTGGCTTTTTTAGAGGCCATGAAAGATCCTTGAGCAGCTTACCATCTAATAGGAAAGAGGAAAAATACATTTAAGGAAAATCTGAATTATGAACAGTCACTAATAAAAGATAACTGCCTGAGGGTTTGTACAAATGAATGCTATAGAATTCAGAGGAGGAATGTATCACTTTAAGTTTAGTTGATCTATGAAGACTTTACCAAGAAGATAGAATTTAAACTGGAGTTTAAAAAATGGGTCAGATTTAAATAAGCATTATGGGCTAGCAGAACAGCACAAGCAGAATATAGAAAGGTATGTGATAGGATGTATAGGCTTAGATGTATATAGATTTGTTTGCCTAAAGCAGAGGGTTTGTAAAGGTGAGATAAACCTGAAGAGATTGGTTCTGTTGTTCTTTCAACAGATACTGAGCACCATATGCAGGGAATCTCGCAGTGAACAAAAAGGACATAAACTGCCTTTCTTTAGAGAGTGTCAGATAGCCATAAATGCTATGACAAAAGAGCAGGGAGGAGTGTGAGGGAATACCAGCGGGGTAGGGATTGCAGTCTTACAAAGAGTGATCAGGGGAAAGCCTAGAGAATGTGAAGGTTGGGCAAAAAGCCTAAAGGAAGCATTAAAAGGTAAACTTAGGCACATTAAAAGTTTAACATGTTATAGCACATCTTATATTTTCCTGGTTAGAGCTGGAACCCATACTACTAAGTGAAGTATCCCAAGAATGGAAAAACAAGCACCACATATACTCACCAGCAAACTGGTATTAACTGAGCAGCACCTAAGTGGACACATAGGTACTACAGTAATAGGGTATTGGGCAGGGGGGATTGGGGAGGGGGGTGGGTATATACATACATAATGAGTGAGATGTGCACCATCTGGGGGATGGTCATGCTGGAAACTCAGACTTGTGGGGGGGGGGGGAAAGGGCATTTATTGAAACCTTAAAATCTGTACCCCCATAATATGCTGAAAAAAAAAGTTTAACATGTTTATTTGAGTATTCAGTGATTCATGAACCAGGCACCACTGGACTGCAAGTACTTTAGGACTCCACAGCTAGGAGGGACAAGGGGAAAACTTTCATAAGGTGTTTGAGGAAGCAAGACAAAATATTTGATTGGTTAAAGTGGAAAGTCCCTACTTAGAGGTTAATCCTACTTAGAGGTTTTCTAGTTGGTAAAGTCTCTAGGAGGTTAGTTGGTGGTTTCTGATTGGTTAAGCTTAGGTTTCTTTTTCCCTGGATATGCACATTCACTATGATCTGGGTTTTGGTTTGCTTATGTAAGAGCCCAAGGTGCTTGAGCCATCTCAGCCTAGTAGCCTTCCATTTTTTTTAACACGTGAGGAAGAGTGCCTAGTGTATATCAGAATAGCATACCAAAGGGAGCGGCCAGTCCAAAGGCTGTGAGGGGGATGTTCCTGGCATGGTCAAGGAACAGCAAAGACAACCACAGTGGCCAGAATGCAAAGCATATACAATCTGATAGCAAAGATGTTGCAGGAGCCCAGAGCATGTAAGGCAGAGCAAAGGCTTTGGCTTTTACTCTGAGTGCAGTGGGGAAACAAACCATGGGAAGATTTTGAGCAGAGGAGTGACAGGATCTGTGTTTTTAAAGAATCCTTCTGGCTGCTGTGTTGAGACTGACAAGAGAAGGGGGAAGGGTAGAAATAAGGAGATCAGTGAGGGAGGCTATTATAGGCATCCAGCCAAGAGACAAGAGTGCTTAGACCAGGGCAGTGGGGGAGGTGTGAAGTGGCCAGATTCTAGGTGCATTTTTGAGGTGTATCTGATAGGATTTCCTGGCAAATTGGATGTGAGATATAAGACACATAGAGGAGTTGAGGATGACTTCAAGGATGTGGCCTGACAGTTGGAAGGCTAGATGGAATTGATACTATCTGAGACGAGGAAGGCTGTGAGTGAAGCAGGCTGTAGGGGAAGGTCAGTACTTTGGAGCTGGTCATGGTATTACAGGTGGAGATGTTGAACAGATCATAGGGGCTAGGAAGCTGTAGTTCAGGAAGAGTTAAATGCTTGAAGTCAATTTGGGAGTTGGCAGAGTGCAGGTTAAGGGCATGAACCTGAATGAGTAAGGAAGCTGACAAAGAGGCCCAAGAGCCCAGCTCTGGGCATCGCGCTATTAACACAGGTTGGGGGGATTAGGAGGACCCACCTAGGGGCCCAAGGTTTCCTCCCTGGGGATACAAGCTCATGGGTGTGGTTCTTTCCTGTTCTCTGTAGCCGTGTGCTTAAATGAGTAGCAGCTCCCTTTGGGGTTGTTAGTTTCAGTATACAAACATGGTCGTGGAGAGGGAGAGTACAGGGGTATGAATATTTACAGTTGACAAGTATTAACATCAATTTCATGTTTAAAATAGTATTACCTGGGTTTTCACAAGTAGTGAGAATCTTCAGATTCTTTCTCTTCCTCTACATTCTCTTGTATCTGCAAGAGAGAGGTCCTCCGTTCATCCTTCATATCAGAATTACACTGACATTGCAATCATCTTATTTTTTTTCTGGCTTTTAGAAAATCCTGGCTCCCATTTTTCTGTTCTTCTCTAGCCCTCATCCACTCTAGTCTCTGATCCCAAAGGTCTTTTGCCATTTTAAGCTTTTTCTGACCACAGAAATGTTGAATGGATAGGATGCCAGATGTATTCACTGATTACCTCAGAACTCTCAATCTTAGGGAAGCCAATCTCACTCACATTTGTGTTCTTGTGTTATTGTTTATCTGTGAAATGTGTATTTATATCTCTTTCCATCTTGTTTTCTAAGCAGTATAGTAAATTTTTCTTGGACAAGGCCTATATACAATTCTGTAAGCCTTTTTTTTGAGACAGGGTCTTGCTTTGTTGCCCAGGGTGGAGTGCAGTGGCATCATCATAGCTCACTGGAGCCTTCAATTTCTGGGCTTAATCAATCATCCTACCTCAGCCTCCTGTGTAGCTGGGACTACTGGCATGCACCACACCTAGCTAGTTTTTAATTTTTATAGAGATGAGGTCTTGTTAATGTTGCCCGGGCTGGTCTCAAACTCCTGACCTTAAGCAATCCTACTGCCTCTGCCTCCTAAAGTGCTGGGATTACAGGCGTGAGCCACTGTGCCCAGCAAGCCTTACTTTTTACTACCTAGGGCTATGCACATTTCTGAGGTGTAACAGAAGGTGGCTTTCTTTTCTTATTTTTTTTTTTTAAGAATGAGACTTTGTAAGTTTTCCATTCTCTTCCTGCTTTACTTTCCCTTACCAAATCCTGGGCAGGTCTTGAAAACTAAAAACACCTGTGGCAGGTCCCTGGTCTGTAGTTAATATGTGCACCTGTTGCTTTGCAGGTCCCTCCAAGCGTAACAGAGAAGACATGATCTCCTCCTCCCAGGAAGAAAGCCTGCAACTGAGCAGCATCCTGCGCACACCCACCCTCACCTCCACAGCTGTGAAGAGTAGGCAGCCCCTGGGGGGTATGGAAGAAGAAGATGGCTCAGAATCGGAGTTTGCCCAAGGGTGAGGGCCCAGAAGAGAGCCTGCATGTGTGGTTTGCCAGTTTGGTGTCTGGCCATCTCCTTCTTGCTGTTTGGTTCTGTCTTTCCCTCCTGCACTCCCGCATTCTCAGGTTTTTCTCGAATCCTTCTCCCTTTTTTTAGCTTTAAAATGTCTCTCTGCCAATACTCTGAGCTTTCCTTTCCTTTAATACTGCCCACTGTCCCTCCTCTTTTACCCTTCTTTTTTGTTCCTTGTCATTGATCCTGCTTCATTCTCAGCAGCCAACCCCTTGCAGACACCCAGAGGTCAAGGTTCTTGGGTCCACAGTATTTCCGGATTCCTCACAACCCTTCAGGTCCTGGTCTGGGCAACCGGCTGACCCGGTGAGCTTTTCTCATCATCTTCTAGTTTCACTTCAGATTTGTCACCCACTGGGAGGGGAATCTCACCTTATCCAATACTTCTCTGCCAGTGCTTTTTGAACTTCTTTTAGCCACAGAACACTTCCTATCAGCATACTAGTATATTCTACTTACTGCCCACCCTGCTCCCCTGGGTGCCTCTGAGAAACTCAGGGGTCCTTAAAGAACTTTGAAAACCCCTGCCCTTTGTCCCTATATCAGACTCAGCCTTATGGAAGAGGATGAGGAAGAAGAGTTAGAAATTCGGGATGATTCAAGTGAAGAATGGCAAGATACAGACAAGGTAAGGGGACCCACCCTTCCCTTCTCCCTCTAGAACTAGAGGCTGATGTTGTAAAGAGAAACTAGTTTAAAATTGTTTTAAATAATGAAATGGAGCTTTTACATAAAACACAAAGTAAAAGCACCTTCTAAATGGAAAAGGGCTATGTCTTAGTTCGGGCTGCTATAACAGAATGTCATAGACTGGTGGCTTATAAACAACAGAAATTCAGTTCTCACAGTTCTGGAGGCTGGAAGTCTAAGATCGGGGTAAGCATGGTTAGATTCTGTTGAGGACCATTGTCCAGGTTGCAGACTGCTGACTTCTAGTTGTATCCACAAGCTAGCTCTCTGGCCTCTTCTTGCAAGGGCATTGATCCCATTTCTGAGGGCTCCACCCCCATGACCTCATCACCTCCCAGAGTCCCCACCTCCTAAATCTACCACATTGAGGGTAGTTCAACATATGAATTGAGGATGGGGGTGAGAGGGCTCAGGCGTTCAGTCCAGGGCAGCCTGTGTATCTCCTGCTGTTATTCTGCTCCTTCTCTGATCTTTCAGGAGGGAGAGAATGGAATAAAATAGAGCAGGGGAGTGGAAGTCTTGTGCTCAGAAGTTAAAACCAATCAGTCCAAACGACACCTTCAAACCAGAGACTGGAGAACAAGGCTTCTATTACAATAGTCTTTCCTGGCACCTCAGGAAAAATCCCATTCTCTGGTTCCAAAACTGAACACATTTAAGGGGCTCAGTCGCCCGGCCAAGAGAGGAGGCACTTCTCTGCTAACTCTGGCATCTGGGATTCCCTGATCCTGTGCCCACCCTTTGCTAATTTCCCTCCCAGCCTGTGCTGTAGGGGCCCAAGGAGGGGCCTTGTGTTTGTTCTTATGAGATTGGAAAACAAACTGTGTTTTTTGTTTGCACATGATGGGAGTGGGGAGAGGCCTTTTTGACCTTTGACCCTAATCTTGCTAGCAGGCAAGTAGCCACTCTTCACCCAGTGAGCACAGGCTGGACCTCTTAGATTCTACAGAGCTGAACCTTGAGGTGAGTGTCCCCAGAGCAGGAGTTGTGTGTGCCTGGGAAATGCCAGCAGGCAAGCCATGTACCTGTCAAATTGATGGAAAGGCTACAGCCCATGGGCAGCCTTCTCAGCTGTCTCGAAGCTTTGGAAATAGCCTGGGGAGGAGGGAAAGTTAGAATCATCATCTGGAGTTAACTGTCCTTTGGCCTGTTGCTGTCTCTATTCCTTTCATCTTTCTCATTACAGGATTTCTGACATGACCCTGGGCCCCTCCCAATCTCCACTCCCCACCTCAAGCACATGACCATTTGGAAAAGGCAAAGAGAAAAGAAGCAAAAATGAAGCATTCCTTCTAGGCCCAGCCCTGGCCTCTGAGGGGAAGGGGATGTGGGCGTTGCTTTTCTAACCTAACCTTTCTCTTAGTGCTGTTGGGATAGAGAAGCCATGAGACACTCCCAATGTGCCATGGCTCTGTTCCTCTGCCTGTTTCCTGCTTGGTTTGGGGATAGTGTCACCTCAACATTGGAGGAGGGGCATTGGCTCCTTATGTTTAATGGAAAGAACCCATAGTTCTGTATTTTTGGAACATCTTTCCCAGCCTCTTTTGTGCCCTAGTGATTAACCCAATAAACATGTTTGAATCAGCATGTTCCTAAGGTGTGGCTTGAGATCGTTAAACTGATGGAGTCAGGTTCCTTGTCGGCCTAGCCTCGTGGCCCAGTGTGCAGGTGTCACCATGCTCACAGGTGCTTTGTCTGCAGGCTCGCCATGCAATGCTTAGTAACTGAGAGGTGGGGTAGGGCAGCGGAGTCAGAGAGATTGGCTGCCTTTGAGTAGTTTATCTGGTGGGGACAGTTTCTGCAGAAGTGAAGGAAGATGGTAGTGACAGGCTGGAGGGTGGAGCAGGATCTTATGAAACTGCCCATCTCACACCCTCAGGCCAGGCCAAATCTCCTGGCAGCCTTCACCTAACAGTCCTTTCCAGGGGTAATTTCATCCCCTCATCCTAGAGACATCGTCATAATTTAGAATTTGATAGAGTCACAATATCTGAGAGTGAGGAGGAAACTTAGAAATGACTCTAAATGCCCAGCCCCAAAAGATGGTGCTGGACACTCGTCTTCATCCTTGCCTTCCTCAGCTAGTTCTTCACCAAGTCCTGTCAAGGTATTCTCTGAAACATGTCTCTGATCTGCGTTCTTCTCTCATTGCTCCATCAGCTCTCGCCTACACTGCCATAGAACAGCCTCGGGAGCCTGCCTCCCCAAAACACTTGCTTGTTTGTTCTTGTTCTGCTGTGCGGAGCAGCCCAGGGCCTCAGTTCTCTCTCCTCCCTCTGACAAGCAATCAAATGTGTGGAGAGAGCTCTTGTCACTTTCTAGTTTCACTGTTTTCTTCTGTGGACCCTTCAGCCTCTCCTTTTAGATTTGATTCCAATTCCTCCCTGCTCCCTGTCCTGGGCACCTGCTTTTGTTACAGGTTCTCACAGTGGTTGCCCAGGCTGAACATAGTCACCCAGCTAAGAACCATGACTTCCTGTGATCAGGCCACTCAACCAAAACTGCCTCTCCTTCTTTCCCCCTCCCCTTACCTCCCCTCCATCTTGCCTTCTCCGTCCCTGCTCCTCCTAGATAAAAGCTAGGAGAGTTTGAGTTGTGAGTCTCCTGGGGGAGGGGGATGGCGGCTAACTCACTCAGAGATCTCTAGCTTGTATTCAGGTGGGAACAGCTCCAGGAAAAGGAGCCTGGTTTATGGGACCTGGGAACAGAGTGGGAAAACTGAGGTGAAGGTACGGAGGTCACTAAGAATCCAGGAGGGGAAAGATTTCTGAGTTATTTAAATACCATCCAAGCTGAGGGTACTTGACAAGAGCAAAAGAGAAGCTTGGAGGCAAGGATTGCTTGAGGCCAGGAGTTTGAGGTTACAGTGAGCTGTGATCTTAGAGCTGCACTCCCACCTGAGCAACAGAGTGACATACTGTCTCTTTTTAAAAAAGGCTGGGTCTAGGTCCTCTCCCCTTGAATATGGTATCAGTGAGTGCTTGACTTAGCATATGGTGGAAATGATGAGACAGTATCTTGCTTTCCAGGGCATGGTGACTGGGTTCCAAGAACAAACACTCAAGAAACAGGAAGTAGAAACTGCCAGTTTGTAGGCCCAGATTTTAAGGAAACTGGCAGCCCTGGGAAGGCCCAGGCAGCTGCACAAAAAGACCATGTGGAGGTGTTCCAGCCAGCAGCCCTTACTGAGGTCCCGCCAACCTCCAGTATCAGACACGAGACACAGTCCAGATGGCAATCCGATTATTCCAACCCCCAGCTTTTAAGTTTTTCCAGCTGAGGCCCAGACATCAGGGAGTGGAGACAAGCCATCTCTCTGTGCCCTTTCCAAATTCCTGACCCATGGAATCCATGAGCATAATTAGATGGTAGTTTTGTACACCACTTAGTCTGGAGTGGTTTGTTATGTAGCCATAGAAACTGGAACAGAACCTTAGACTCATAAGACTCCAAAAGTTTTGGCATCTTTAACAGTTAAAAAAATTATAAAATATGTAAACATTTACTAATTTTATATAATACACATTTAAAATAATGGATGAGTTAATGATGAAATAAGTATGTTTAAACGCTTTATTAGTTAACAGTACAAAATGCTTTTTGCTTTAACTACTTCCGTACGGCGCTCACTGGCCGCGAAACCTTGCCCACAGCCAGCACTCATAGTCCGCACGATAGTTCGTGCTGTGCATTGACGACGAATCCATTTTGCTCTTGTGTGATGAGGAAAGCTTAAAAGCACTGAAAGCTTGTTTTACTTTGTAGTCAGCTTTACTTGTAAATCAGAATAGGTAACATATACATATGTTTTCATTATGTTATTTTTAAATGTTCACAATTTTATTTTGATAAATGAAAAATTAGAAAAGTCATATCACGGCTGTCGGCTAAAGTCGACGTGCCTGTTCATCTGTGGCTATCAACTATAGTGGCCACTCGGCTGTGCGCATTCATCTGTGGCTGTCAACTATAGTCAATGCTCATACCAAAGTGGTTAAAAAAGAGTTTTAGTGTCCAGGTGAGGTGGCTTTCCCCTATAATTCTAGCACTCTGGGAGGCTGAGGTGGGAGGATCGCTTGAGGTCAGGAATTCGAGATCAGCCTGAGCAAGAGTGAGACCCCATCTCTACTAAAAATAGAAAAAATCAGTTGAGCATGGTGGCCTGTGCCTGTAGTCCCAGCTACTTGGGAGGCTGAGGCAAGATGATCACTTGAGCCCAGGAGTTTGAGGTTGCAGTGAACTATGATGATGCCACTACACTCTAGCCCAGGCATCAGAATGATACTGTCTCAAAAAAAAAAAAAAAAAAGGTTTTAGTGAGAGCAAGGTGAGAAACATTTTTAAGTCATGATTTAACATTTTTTGAACTTTTTCTAGTTGAAGGTTCAGTTTATTTTAATATTAATACTTTCAATGAACTTCATGACTGAAGAGAGTACCTCTCAAAAACATGTAAATCCAAATAGTGTAGCTGCCTCTTTGCATTTACTACTGTTTCGATAGATGAGTTCAAAACCCACTGAAATTTTTCACTTGGAAGAGTTGTAAACAGGTCGGAAAATGATTTCCCAGTGAAAATCCCAGCATTTTTACAGGGATACACATTGTTTGGAACCACAAAACCACACATCCTGAAGCACATAAACTGCAGTTTGTGGTAATAAGCTTGCTTTCTTCCTTCAGGATGTTGATCTATTAGAGGTAACTATGACATTTGGATCCCAACAAGGCCACCAGTGTCACTTAATAGTAATAATTTTAATCTACATTTGGTCTCAGCTAAAATACGGAGAAATTATATTGTATTTTTATATATATTAAAAAGTTAGGAAAGTCCTTCCTTTATCCTACACAACATCAGTGGATCTTTTTTGTGCACACACCCCACCTAGACAAACTCAGCTCTGAAGGATTTGTGCCAGTGAGCCCCCTGCCGGCTGGGACAGTGCAGGGCTGTGGGCTTCTCAGCAGCGCCACCTACTGGTCAGGTCCAGGCCAGGCTGCCCGGCTCAGGCCTGAGATGCTGAGGCCTCTGCACAGCCTGCTCAGCCCCCGCAAGCAATGCTTTTCAGGGCACTCGCACTGCTGTGCATTGCCTGTTAGCTTAATATTGAATAATTGTTTTTAAATCATTTTAAATTTTCAGTATGGCTGTATCTGTTTTAACTTGTGTTGTGGCCATGAGCTCTGCCAGAGGCGAGTTGTTGGTGTTATCTCCTGAATTAACAAGTGAAGAGACTTTTTCAGACTGCTGAGAAATTCTTCAGCTAATAGGTCAGTCACTCCATTGCTTGAACTCTAGGCCACACTGACCCAGGGGTTACAGGATTAAGGCAGGATTTGTGCTCAGATGTGAGGGGACATAGTGGCAGGAGGGAAGGTTTCTGCTCACGTGCGGCATTGTGAAGTCTTCCTTGAGCTCTTTAGATCCTTCCCTGAGGACAAGACGGGATGTTGCAATCCTAGAAAGCAGTCACAAAACTAGTTACTTCACCGCAGTCCCTGAAAGCCCCTGCATGTGTGGAACAAGGAGGGCATGGAGAGACGGGCGAGACATGCCTGTGCGCAGGAGGGAGCAGAGAAGGAAGAGTAGAAAACTCACCAAAGGTAAACCCAGGGAACTTAGAGAAGACCTCCAGTGTGTAAAGGAGCCCAGAGTCCTGGAGAAACTTGAAGGAAAGTATATTTAATTTGGTTCAGTAGATTAGAAGCAGTGAAGGGATTGAGTGGTATAGATAGAAGCCAAAAATTAAAGCCTCTTATATCACTGATGCAGCCTGTCTGTCTGAGGTCACATCAGCCTAGCAAGGCAGCCTAACCTAGTGAGAGACATGGGTTCAAGCCCCAGCTTCTCCACTGCTGGAGCAGAGGACAGCTGTTTGTTGACACAACCTTCTTGGAGTTCAATTTTAAATTTTTAACTATGGGGGAAGGCAGTGCCACATAGTGGCTCATACTGTGGTTCCAGTCCTGGCTTCCCTGTATGCCAGCCTTTCCATACTGGGCAGGGTGTTAACTATGGAGTGGATATGTATGAATCACTCAGAATGGATTTCCCACATGGTATACATTGAGATATTATGACTTGTTATTTGTATTACTTTGATAAAAGGTAAAATGTAAGCATAGAAGAACAAAAGTGGCCCTTTCCACAATATTTAAAACATGCCAAAATAAAGCAAACAGCAGTCAGGTCTTACTCTACAACTCAGAGGAGCAGAAGCTTTATTTTTCCTCTACAGTTTCAATCTCTCCTCCTGCCCAGGTGGTGGGGAATTTAACTCTGATTCTTCAAGCTTTCCTTCTTTTCCCTAACAGTTGTCAAGTGCCAGAGCATTTGGCAGATGGAAGAGGCCTCTGGTCCTCTGTCAAAAATGTTATCCTGGATTTTTGTAGTCATTTTCCTTTCTCTGTGGTGAGACTAGGCCCTCCAGGACCCTGTATTTTAGCCCCAGGAATTGAGGCTGTCCGAATCGGGTTTCTGTCTGCAGGAGGCCTGCCAGAGGAACAGCGGCTGTTCGGAGTGGAGCTGAGCCCTGCCCAGAACTAAGGCTGAGATAAGGAGGTCAGACTTTGCAATGGGAGCAGTGCACGCTGACAGCCATACCTGGAATTGGGGAAGTTGGTGTCTAGTTGATCTGCCCAGGGAGTTGTAATACAGATCATGGAGGTGTGTGTTGCCATGTCTTCCACACCAGCCACAAAGAAAACTACTCCTGATGTCCTGAAAAGAATGGGCTAAACTTGAGGAATATTTCATATAAGAGGATGGTCACCAGCCTCCACTGAGGGCAAGAGCCAGGCCTGAGCAGAGTCTGCCCCTGCTCTGACTGTCTTAATCCTCAGGAACGGTGTGAGATGGACTGTGTCATCCCTGGTGGGGTACTGCTTATGTGTCTAAGCTTGTAGAGCTATGACATTGTGGCACCACTTCCAACCCTCATGAGCTTAATTAATTCTGCAGACCACAGGGTTGTTTCATTACAGCAGAACTTGGGCTGTGGCTGCAGGGATTTCACCAAGAAATGTCCTGGCAAGAGGTGGCCATTACCAAACCTGTGTCATCTTGCCTGTACCTCCTGGCTGCAAGCGGGAAGAGGCCAGCAATGCAGGCCTGGTGACACAGGATTTAGATTGCAAAACTTAAGACCTTTTGTGTCTCTGGGGTTCAAACTTCTGGAGACTGTTCAGGAATAGCCAAGAAGTTCTGAGAAAGGGTAAGGGCCCTCTTGTTTATCAAACCATCTATTCTAATCAGGACCATATGGTATTGACACAGGAATAAGTAAATAATGGCTAGCTCAGGTAAGAGAATCCAGAAGTAGACCTGTTTGCAAGAATTTATTTTATGATCAAGGTGGCATTTTGAAACAGTAGGGAAAGAGCCTAGTTAGTAATTGGTTTGGGGCATCTGGCTCCCCACCTGAAATGTTAGACAGCTATTTTATACCACCTCCAAAATAGAATTCCTTATGGACTAAGAATAAACTCTTCATAGAGTTAAGCATAAAAACAAAACCACAAAAATATTTTTCTAATCTTAGCCTTCCTAAGCAATACACAACATTTAGAGATGATAAAGATGACAGCTTTAACCTCATGGAAATTAAAACAGGGCAATGGGAGGGAGCAGGCTGAAGGACAATTTCGATGTGTTCTATATTATTTGAACCTTACACAGTGAGAACTTAGGAGGGGACACTGTGGCTGCAGTATTGGAAAAAAAGTTGACAATGTGGGTGAGTAACTGTGCCATGGCTTTTAAATCCTTCAATAAGTTCTCAGCTCCCCTTAGGTACTTTGCAGGGGCTTGAATAAAAGAGACTTCCTCGAGGGCTTAGAGTCAACCTGTGAAAACTGGCCCACAGGCTACCACCACCAGTGCCACTAAGAGCCTGGGTGGACCACGACCTGCATCCATGTCGTGGTTGCCCAATAAGGAAGTGTGCGCTCTGGGACAGCTTCCTGGAGGTGGTGGAATTTGAGCTGGGTCTTACAAAGTAGGTAAGATTGCAGTAGGTGGTGTAGGGAAGTTTAAGCTTTTCTCCTGAAGGTTCCATAATTTGAGTCTATAAAACAAACAGATAATACACAGATTAATAGCAAAAGGCTTACAAATTTTGTGGGAACACATGTACAGGAGTCATACAAAATATAAAAAATCAAAGAAATGGTGAGATGGTTGACTCTTTTGTACCATCTTGAAATTACAGAAGGAATGCAGGCTTGGAGCATGGCAAAAGTTCTGGGAGGAGGAGAAGAGAAACCTGGCAAGCAAAGGAGGTCTTGTTACGTAGATGACACCTCATGGCTAGTGGCCCTCAGAGCCTATGGGAAATGATTCTTTCAGACCCTCAGAGGTGTCAGACTCTCAGGTGATCTTTCCTAGATCTGGACAAGGGGGGTTTCAGAGAAAGCCTGTTCGCATCTGTTGTTACTTCACTGTCTTCTCTGTAGGTGCAAATCTCCCCTACTAAAGACAGCTTCGCGGGGACTGCTTCTGTCTGCAGACCCTCTGAACAGCCATCTCAAAATATATAAAGGATATTTTGAGGTTAAATATCTTCATTTCCTTCAGTGGGAGACAAGGGTCTTCCAGATGAGGGAGGTTGAAGCCATCGGCCCCACTGCCCCAGGCGCTCTGTAGCCACATGGGGCCAGGCCACCCTGCGGTGGGTCAGCTCTGCACAGTCCTCACCCTGTTGTGGTGATAGTTGTGGAGAAACTGGTAAAAATCAGGTCTGAGCCAGATGTGGAGGTTGGTATATTGGGCCTGGGCGAAGGCCAAAGGGTCAGGAGAATGCTAAGTGGGCTGGGGCCTTGGGGGCATGGTGTGACTGGCCTAGAGGCCCTGCTAATGTAGGCACCTGTGAAGGCCAACATACAGTCTGTAGGGTGTGGTGAGGGGACAGAGCTTGCCCAAGAGACCAAGTTGGTTTATGGCAAACACCACAGGGCTCTTTGACACAGGGGCAGGCCAGGTCTCAGAGAGATGACCTGGGACAGGGCCATCTCTTCAGTCCTCACCATACGCTGCACAAGACTGTCTTCAAGAGGGGCCTTGGCTCTCACACAGACCCCAGATTCAGGCTCACAGCACCCAAAGCGCTGTAACCCCTGGAAAGGGCCACCCATCACTGCACACAGCAGCATTCTGGTCGGTTCGGGTCTGTAAGTGAAGTAAACAGGAGAGTGATTCCAGACAACACTTACTGGGAAGAGAAAACCTGTAGTAGAGGCCGCAAGGGGTTTATCATTACCTCGCTGTCTGCACCACACAGACTAGGCCTGTTCTTGTCACCTCCAAATCCTGCTTTCACTCAACAAATAGGCATGCTGATGAGGGGAAGAGGAGGGCAAGGGCAGGGCGTGGAGGTCCTTGGAGGCATTGGCTCTGGGTGACAGGGCTGTGAGCAAAGGAGGGCAGTGGCCCGCCTGACGTGGCTTTCAAGAGGCTCACACTGGCTGCCGCGTTGATGACTGACTGCGGCAGAAGCAGGGAGACCCATTCAGCTAATTCTACATTATTGTTGGCCCTTGCAGGCAGGAGACAATGATGGCCTGAATCGGGGTGGCAGTGGGAGTGATAAGAAGGGGTTAGTTGGTCAGAAGGGACAGCTGACAGGATTTCCTGATGGAATGGAGGCGAAAGAGAAGAGTTATAGGTGGCAATGGTTTGGGCAGGAGCAGCTGGAGGCCAGTTGCCATCAACTGTGGCAAGGGTGGCACAGAGGGGCAGAGCTTGGCATGAGCAGGCTGAGTTGGCACCATCAGGCATCCCAGAGCTGTGAGCAGGTGGCTGGGCGGACCAGGCTGGGACTGAAGAGCCAGGCCAGGGCTGCGGGCATCAGCATGGGACTCACGTCATGTCATGTTGAAGGGTCACACTGGCTCTCAGGTAGCCACCCTGCTGGCTTCCTGCTTACAGGGTCGTCTCTTCCCAAATTCTTCCACATTCCCTATCCTTAGCCAGGCAAGGAGCTCAGAGCCTTGTTCCCAGGGGGAAGCCAGGTCCCCCTGCAGTGTCTCTGCCCTGCCTTCCCCCAGGCCTGGCCCGCCAATTGGCTCATACCTACCTGTGTGCCCTGGAGTCACCTGCCCTGCTCATAGAAGCACAGCCTTGGGGACTGCACAGGCCCTGTCACTTTAAGAATGAAATCAATCACCCTGTGTTCACTGTCTGGGAGGCAGGGGGCAGACCTGAAAGAAGAAAAGGAAGTGGCTGCTTCCTGGCCTGCTGACAACATGAAAACTTCCTGCAATGAGAACAGAGCAGGTGCCCTCCCTGCAGCCCCTGGAGGGAGTGATGGTTGGGTACCAGCCCCTGGTCCTGCCCTGGGTGCTGCTGGCCCTCTGCCTCACTGCCGGTAAGTGGGAGGCCAGCGAGGGGCAGAGGCCACAGAGGGGGGAGTGTGGAGACACGGTTGTGGAACCTCCTGTCTTTATTCCACAGGGACCCCTGAGGTGTGGGTGCAAGTTCAGATGGACGCCACCGAGCTCCCATCCTTCACTGTCCGCTGTGGGTTCCTGGGGTCTGGCTCCATCTCCTTGGTGACTGTGAGCTGGGGGGGGCCCGATCGTGCCGGTGGGACCAGGCTGGCTGTGTTGCACCCAGAACTTGGCACCCAGCAGTGGGCCCCTGCCCGCCAGGCCCGCTGGGAAACCAGAAGCAGCATCTCCCTCAGCCTGGAAGGGTTGGAGGCGAGAAGCCCCAGTGCCAACACCACCTTCTGCTGCAAGTTCGCTTCCTTCCCCGAGGGCGCCCAGGAGGCCTGTGGGGCCCTTCTGCCCAGCTCAGACCAAGGTGAGCCTGAAGAGAGGGGCACAGGGAGGGAAGGCAGGGACTCGGGTACCTGCTGCCATCGACACCTTTCTCTCTGCCCAGACCCAACTTCAGTCCCCATTCTGCGGGCAGACCTGGCCGGGATCTTGGGGGTCTCCGGGATCCTCCTCTTTGGCTGCATCTACCTCTTACACCTCCTGCGCCAGCAGAGGCACTGGTGAGACTGGGCCCCCATCTGTGTCCCCTCGCCACTGGGCTGTCCACATGCTTTGCCTCTGATCCTCCTCACTCTCTCCTAGGCCTGTCACTAAGCTCCAGCCGCCCCTCACCAGCCCCCAGGCACAGCCCCCAGCACAGGTGAGGAGGAAGGGGTGACACATGTTTTGGGGGCTGGAGCTGGGCTGTGAGCTGTGAGGCTCACTTGTCCCTCCTTCCCTGCTCCCCTCCTTCCCCTCTGCAGGCAGCCAGCCAGGCCTCCCTGGCCCCTCACCGAGTCCCCTACACCTCCATCAACACCAGCCTCTGCCCAGCTGCTCTGGATATGGCCCACCCCCGCCAGCGACTGTCCTGGTGGGTGCCGCTCCCCACCCACACCGCGTGCCAGCCCCAGG
>VSMD01137833.1:0-52324 GCA_008750895.1 Mirza zaza | reverse complement strand
CACAAAGAAAAAAATCTGTTTCTCACAGCCAGGTTGGGCTCCTGTATCTGACCACCCATTAAGTTGGTCCTGAGATTCAAAGTGGTAGCCTGCAGAAGCTTTATGTATTTGCTTCTAAAGACCTAAGAGTAGTGTGGTTTACTTGGTAAAGATACTTAAAACGGAATCTAAATATTTGAGCTATATGAGCTCTTCCAATTCTGCGATTTATTTATACATTCCACATTAATTGCATACCTGCTACCTGCCAGGCTCTAATCTAGGCACTAGGGATACAGTGGTGGACAAGACACCCGCTGTTGTTGCCCTCATGGAGCAGTAATTATATACAAGCAAGTAAGTAAAGGTGTAACATGATGGATGCCAGGTTAGACATAAGTGCTATTTAGATTAGCAAAGCAGGGTAAAGGGATAGAGAAAATAACAGGCAGCACTATTTTTGATAAGGCAATGGAGGAGTCCTTCCTGAGTTGGTGACTTTAATAAGTGTCCTGTGTGAGATGTCTTCCTCTCTGAGTCTTAAAGAGGTAAGACCACCATTTCGGCAGAAATCTGAATGAAATGGCGGAGTAAATAATACAAAGACCCAGGGAAAGAGCATTCCAAGCAAAGGAAAGAGCAATTGCAAAAGTTTTAAAGTTGGGATGGACTCGGGCTTTTGGAAAAAGAGCAGGAATGCCAAGGGCTTGAGTGGAGTTTGGGACAAAGTGGTAGGCTAGGGTTAGGGACCAGGCACACGCTATGATTCCACTAAATTGCAGTTAAGAGTACTTTCACATTCCACACTCAGAGTTCTTGTACTTGTCCACACTCATAGCATGGAGCATCAAGTATTAGTAGTTGCAAATCATTTTTTGTCACCTCAAACTGCACAACATTTGTTCCAACAGAACAGTCTCTTTTCCTTTGCCTTTCTCTAAATCTCTACCAATATCTGCTCCTATTAAATTGTTCTTTCTGCCTTTTCTCTCATTGTCCTTTCAGTGGAGAGTACCAAATTATCTTCATGTTTATTCTCAATTGATAAAGAATTTTTTATTTGTTTTTGTTTTGCTAAATGTTTCTTTTTTAGAAATTGGCACCACCGTGCACTTCAAGCAAAAAGGTATGGTTCTTATTTCTGATTATCTTCTGTATGTCAAAATTAAGATTTTGCAGGAGTATATTGTGGTCTTATATACTTGAGTTTATTTCAGTTTAATAATTTTAGGTGATAATTTCCATAATATATTTCACACTTTTCCCCCAAATTATTTACAAAAAGTCTCTGATCCAAACCATGACCCTTATATTGCTTTTGATAGTTACTCATTTTTAAATCCCTTTAACTGAGTGAGCTATTATTCTCTGCCCCACCCTCTCTCCCCTACTTTCCCTAAGTGTCCACAGTTAATTGTTACAGACTTGGATTTCTGGAAATGCTCACTGTCCAATGGCAGGACTCTGAGAAGGGACGCAGACTATTTTACATTCACTGGTTGGCCATTCAAATAAATACGTCACTAAAGGAAACAGAGCAGTGTCTCTTAAAATGAATCACTTGCAAGTCAGTATTTCCTCCTGACTCCTCTTTTCGTAGGTCTTCAGAGCACTCTCTCTGTGGCAGTGCTCCTGGGCTGCTGGGCTCTCTGAGAAAATGCCATTTTATGCCCTCCAGCTGTCCCACTTACGACATCCACCATTGACACATAAGCCACATACTTTTTTCTGTAAGGACAGTGCAACCAGGTCAAAGCTTCATAAAATAGACCGTAAATGCAAACGGTGACTAATTCTGAGGTGCCTCATTTACCAGTCTGATTGCAATTTCTAATGGTGTCCAACCCCAGACCAGAGCCACAGGTGCATTTGTGTGGCCAGATACCACCCTCCTTATGTCCTTGTGGTCACCTACTCGATGGGTTTTAATAAGTGTCCCGTATGAGATGTCTTCCTCTCTGAGTCTTAAAGAGGTAAGAGCACCAAGATCATTCTCACATGAAGAACAGTGCAAGCCTAGTCTCGTGGGACTGGGGCCCCAGCAGTGATCCAGAACCACAAAAGTGATCACAGGAGACGATTGGTTGGTTATTTCCAAGAACAGGCTAGTGCCCTGTTCATGGCCAGTTCTAGCAAGTCCCCATAGAGGCCACAGGGAAGAGACAACCAGTAATATATACTTGGGAATAGTATCATTAGAGGCAAGGAGGTATAAAATATTATCCCTTTCAGCCCTTCTTTCTTCCCCAGTGCTATGATTACCAATTATATTTGAATCTTAAGTGGCCAGTATTATGTGTGATACATTAGGACTTTGATGTGGATAAAGAAACAGAGCATAGCCCTTTTTTAAATTTCAAAAACCATTGTGATGAACTGCTGGCGCCACCAGAAAGAATGCTAAGTATTGACCTAAAATTTCAAAAATTTCCATGCCAAAATACTTGATGCTGTTTTTATGGAGAAGATGTAATGATTCCAACTTTACTGTAAGAATACTTCAGCCTTACGAAAATCTCACCTACAGAGAATTGAGATGATGCACAAAGAATTATGTAGGAAGACCTCAGATTTGATTCTGAGACCTATTACTCAAAGAAAACACCAATACAATAGTCCCCCCCTTACCTTCAGGGATACATTCCAAGACACCCAGTGGATGCTTGAGACTGTGGCCAGTAAGAAACCCTATATATTATATATTATGTTTTTTCCTATGCATGCATATGTATGATAATGTTTAATTTATAAATTATGCACAGTAACTAAAATAATAATAAAATAGAACAATTACAGCAATGTACTTTAATAAAAGGTATGTAAATACTCTCTCTCTCCCTCTTTCTCTATCCCTTTCTCTTTCTCAAAATATTTTATAGGATTATAGGCTTTAATCCCAACTCACTCACCCAGAGGAAGCTGTAATGGCAAAAATTGGACAGCAGGTGGCGCCAAAGTCAATCTTATCAAGCTTCCCTTTAAACATGGCTTACAGGTCCCAAACGTGCTGTACAGTCTGCACGCCTAGATAAAAGCAAAAGGAGAGATTTAGGAGAGTCTGCAGATTATTGTTCACCTTCATTTAACAATTGTTTTATAAATTGTTTAGATTTTTTTTCTATTTTCAGTTATTCAATCAGCTTTTAACAATTATAAAAAGAATGCAAACTTAAACCCCACTGGCCTTTCTTCTTTTCTTGTATGGTTGAGCTATAACATTGTTATTGACCCTAATTTCTCAATGGCTGAAAGGAGTGCTCAAGAAACACTGAGGCATGCTTAACGACCACGTTGAATAAATCTAGTCCCAAATTTAGGAAAATGGGCCCTAAGTACTCAAGAGAAGCACAGAAAACTGTTGGCCAGATCTGGATTACAAAGTGTCTCCAAGCAAATGCTCTCTAAAAGAGGTGTTGAAGAGTCACTTTGTCCTTTCTTTAGGATTTTACTGAAAGACAAATTGATTGGCTCAGGATCCTGCATCAGATTTGTAATGTAGAGAGTTGCCAGAATATTCTCATATCCCTCAATTTCAGAATGTTTAATCAATCTTACCTTTAATCACAAATCCCCTTTATTGTCATGGCAAAGTGCAATCCAGCATTCACCTTTATACAGAATCGCACTTACTTTACCCTGGGATTGAGAACCTTGACCTAGTGTGTTGCCTCATGGTTTGCAGTCTTGCAGGGCTGAATTTTACCCTTTAGGGTCAACATTAAAGCCTTGACTCACTTCACAAATCAGTGCCTTTAATTCAGGTTGATATATCATCACTTTCTATAATCCAAACTTCTATGTTAATACTAATAATACCATTTACTGAATGTTTACCAGACACCACACATATCAGTGTGCGTGTACGCATATAACACATATATAGAATGTGGTTAAATACCAAGATATTATTTTGGTCTGTTCTATGAAAAGCATATAACAAATTTTTGAATCGTAGTTCTATTTTCCCATCTATTCTTAAGGCTAATTTATGTTTGCAGACTCTTGCTTTCATTATATCCATCAGTATATGAAAGCACTTGCTGAGCCTGGCCATCTGGCTTGGGAAATAAGATTTATCATTTGCCTTTCCACAAATAAGCAGAAATTTCATAACTATGAACTAAAACATAATTAATGATTTTGCTGATTATTCTCCCCTGAAATAGCCATTAACTAAAGTTGTCTCCTATGCAGTCATATATATCTATACTTGCACACAGGCTTACGATGATTCCCCAACTATCACCCGTTTACCCTTGTATGTTTTCAAGCCTATTTATTTACTCTCAAAACCAATTATGAAAAGAGCAAGTCATATAAGCACATTAAATAGCTATATAAGAGCACTTAATACATAATAATTGATAGAGATGAAGATATCTCTAACAGATGCACAAAATACATTTCAAATACAATCATACATCACTTAACAACTGAGAAACTTCTGAGAAATGCATCGTTAGGCTATTTCATCATTGTGTGAACACCCTAGCATGTACTTACACAAACCTAGATTGTATAGCATACTACACACCTAAACTATATGCTTTAGGTGCCTACTACTCCTAGGCTACAAACCTGTAAAGCATGTTACTATACTGACTACTATAGGCAACTGTATGACAATAGCAAGTATTTGTGTATATAAATATATCTAAATATAGCAAAGTACAGTAGAAATGCAGTCCTATAATCTTATGGGATCAGAGTTGTACATGTGGTCCATCCTTGACCTAAACATCATGTGGCACATGACTATATATTAATATAATAATACTATTACAGATGAAATTAAGGATTATTAACATAATCTATTATAACATGTGAAAGTAACAGTTCTGAATTATGTGTACTAAAAGACCAGTAACATGTCTGCATATCATGTGTTTATATGAGCACATATGTAACATATATACTTCTATTTGTGTGTCTGTATATATGTACGTATACATGAATTAGCAAGAATGTTCTATGTGAATGCATTCATCCAGGTTAATATATGTATATGTTATATTTTTTAATGGTGGAATTTTGGCTTTCTCAAATATTCACTACTATCCAAATAAAATAATAAGACTAGTCTTCTTTGTTCTCTCCAGATACCACTCAGCCCCAGAAGGATAATTAAGCCTGTCTTAGCACTAAAAACAAGATTAAGGAAATTACAGAATTGCTTTCTGAAAACCTCTTTCACACTTAACTTTCAGTGCTTAACTTTGTATGGCCTTAATTTTTGTGTAGCTTTTCTCTGTTTTTAAAGCCTCATTGATGCACAAATACAAACAAATATGCCAATGAGTTCATGCCATCTCTATATAGAGAGAGGAACTAGAAGGTTAGGAAACAACATTGCCACTAAGAGAGCTAGAAGGTCTCAAAAATTTAAATAGGATGGGGGTGGGAAACATGGAAGGAGAAGATTAGGAATTACACTGAGCTAAGACACAAGACATCTGACCTCGAGTGCCAAGTCAACACGTACTAACCTGGGGCCACATGCAGGATACATGATCTCATTGACCCTCAATTCCTAAGAAAGGCGTGGACCTGAAGATAGCTGAAGTGCCTTTTCTTAGTGAAATCCTGTTAATGGATTGAATATTTAATTTATTTACTCTGTGTTACACACAATACAGCTCATTTTATACAGTAACTATGCTGTTTAGTTTGTATATGTTCTCATTTTTATATTAAGTAATATTTTTTAATATTCTCAAGAAGGCATTCTAGCCAAAACTATGCTATTGAAAATCATTTTTGCAAAGATAATGGTTGTTATCCTTGTTATGTTTGTGCTGGCTATTTTAATGAAACCCATCTTTTATTTGCTGAAGGTTGGACAAAAAACTCGCAGGCACCCCTTCACGGTGTAACTTCACTTTGTAGTGGTGGGAGGCAAATGCTCTAGAGCCAGACGCCTGGGTACAAACGCCAGCTCTTCCAGTTACAAGCTGTGTACACTTGTGCAATGCAGTCAGCCTCTCTGGGCCTCTGTCCTTCCACTGTCAGACAGGTTTCATTATAGCACCGACTCATAGCATAGAGGTGTGCTTATGGTAAAGCATTTATAACAGTATTTTGTAGTAAGTGCTAGGTAATCACTTGTTGGTAATGTTTTATTGTTGCTGTTGCTTTTATTATTTACATAAAATATAAATTAGGAGACCATTCTCAAATTCAGCATTTTTCCCTGTTATTTGCCTTCAATCAAATATGTTTCTAAACAGTTCTGGAAATATTCACATACCAGAGGATGCTTCCATTGTACTTGCAAACCATGGCAGTTTTATACACACACACACACACACACACACACACACACTGATCAATCTGCAGATGTGCCCTTGGAACTTCAAAGTGACCCATAATTACAGTCACACCAGTTTCCCTTTTGAGCATCATTGTTTAAGTATGTAGTCATAAATCCAAAAGTCTCTGTAGTGGAAAATACTAATTTTTCCCTTAAATGGAATATGAGCAGAACTATGCAAAAGGAGAAAATGTAACAAGCAAAGCAGAGGAGACAAGCTCTTCAGTTCGATCTATAATATCTATCACAACCGCCCCTTTCCATCGACATGAAACCCCTTCTACACCTTGCTCTCCATCCCACTCCCCCTCTCAGACCAGACCCATATCTCCCAAATTTCATCCACCTGGGGGAACCAGGGTGACAGCCAGAAATACAGACGTGCTGCACTTTCAGGTTTAACCTGGGCAGGTTCGAGTCTCCGTTCTGCTCATGGTTTGGACCTGCCTCTTACTTAACCTTTTTAGATTTATTCATTATTATTGTTGACTTTGCTTTTTAAAACAAATTTTTTAAATTTTTATGAATGCATCATAATTGTGCATATTTGTGGGTATCTTTGTGTCTTGTTTTGGTTTTTAAAGTGAGAAATGAATGACAAATCGAGGAGGGGATGAACCCCTGCTGCCTCTTAAGTCTCTGCAATGTGTTGACTTTTTTTCTGCCTTGCTATCTAGCTGTAAATGTTACTTTGAATCAATTCCCCTCCCCATTACCAAATAAATAATTACTGCTTCTCCCGAGGGGTAGAAGGGAGTCATGGATTGGTTCCATGTTTTATTGATGGAGACGCTGTGATGAATTGGCCGGAAGAGCACACGTCTGGCGGCTGAAGGACCCCCACCAACGCTCTGCATCTTAATGAGTGATGGCATCACAGAGCCACGTGGGGCGGGGCAGGGCAGGCAGGAGGGGGCTGGGTGCACAGAGCCCAAAGCACCGTCATACACATTGGTGATAGCCAGTTTAGGGACTTCTCCAGCAAGAGCATTTTGTATTTAGAAGCGTTTCAACCAGTGATAGCCATTAAGATACTTGGAGCCCAAGGAGGAGAAGGATGTAGGGAAGGTTTTGAGCCTTTCTTGGGCTACCCATAAGCATACTACTTTGAGACCCCAGAACCTGGCCAGGGCTTACCGCTGATGCCATCGGCTGCAACACGGAGTGGACCATATGTAACTATTCTCTTTTCTCTCTTTCCTCTTTTGCTCCACAGGACCTGGGTCGGTGAGAGGAATCAATGGATCCATCAGTCTGGCCGTACCACTGTGGCTGCTGGCAGCATCTCTGCTCTGCCTTCTCAGCAAATGTTAATAGAATAAAAAGTTAAAAATAATTTTAAAAAAACACACAAAAATGCGTCACACAGAATACAGAGAGAGAGAGAGAGATGGGGGAGAACGTTTATTTCACAACTTTGTGTGTTTATAAATGAAGGGGGAAATAAGAAAACGAAAAAGAAATACAACATTTAAAACAATTTTACAGTCCATCAATAAAAATTTAAGTATAATTCAGGGTGAAGAAAGTTCTACCAGGATATGTTTCTATCTACTAATCGAATGTATGCTGTGTAAAGACTACATCGTGCTAAGGACATTGGGTGTTGTAAAAATAAGACAAGTACCAGATGGATATTACCCCCCCTACACACACTTTATCCTTCCTTCCTTCATCCTTTTTCATCTGTGGGGGAAAAAAAATAAGGTCTCGCCTTTGGTGTTTATATTTCCATAATTTGTTTATTCTGTCTTTTTCATTTGAGCTGACCTGTAGCCATTTCAGACTATCAGTGGAATCTTATGTTGAGCCTTTTTCTGACTTTCCTGCCTCCACTATCCCTCCAACTTTTAAGATCATACCCCCTCCTCCAGTGTGTTCTATCTCCCCCACAACTATCCCAGATAGTCCCTTTTAATCCGACTCCCCTCCCTGCCTCTATTCACTTCCCCCACCCTCCTCCACCCCAGAGTCATGCCGCAAATGCTAGGAAGTGCCATTTTAATTTTCTCCACTGTGCGCGTGTGCTCAAGTCTTTTGCTCTCACGTGGGTGTACATGTGTGTGAGCGTGTGTGTGTCTTTCTCTGAAGCATGCCAAGGAAATGGTCCATGTGTACATAGACTCATTGTGCTGTAGATACTGTCCTGCATTGTAATTGTGAGATGCGGCTGTTACAAGTTGCTGGGGGAGATGTCGGGGAAGGAGGCAAGGAGAAGAGTCCCTCCCTCCCCGGTCCATGGCTGTCACATAACATCAGTGTGTACTCAAACCAAGCTGTGCCCCTTCCGAGGGCAGGACCCCATATTCCTTCTAGTCTCATCATCAGAATCCAGTCGGGAGTCACTCAGAATATCACTGTAAATGAAAGTGCCTACTATCAACGGGGTGAGCAAAGAGTAGACTGAATGAGTGCCATGGATGAGGTGACCTAGGAAAGAAGGTTGCAGATTTCACTTTTGTTTCCTGAGCCTGAGGGGTTCACGTATTTTCTGACTGTTTATATGCTGGGCCCTGCTCTGCCACACTTGTGAGCAACACATTGAGGGAATCCCCAGAAACAGGAAGGTTTCCAAGTGTTAACTCCCAGAGGAAGAATGACAAGCCACGTGGAGATACTAAGAAGCCCTCTTTTGCCTCCTCCTTAATCTTCAAATAGCACTGCATTTGCCCCATGGAGTCCCCTGAGCAGAGATTGCTTCCTATTTCACATAAAATACAGTGAAAGTGAGCAAGGCAGGAAAAATAGATGTTCAGGTTGATGCCCATGTTCTGGAGATACTGTCCGAGCTCTAATACAAAGCATTGGCCATCGCGAAAAGAAATCCACTCCTTGTGCTCCCCTGCAGACTTTGGTCCTGGTATTCTAGGCTAACACTTTATTTGGTTGCCCACATCATTCCCTCCTGACACTCTGATGGTGTTGGCAGCCCCTTTTTCCTGGTGGGTTATCATTATCCTAGGCCAGGCTGCTAGGAACTGCATTATATTCACCTTCCCTGCTCTATTTAAATTTACATAAGTAAGGGTCATTTTGACATTAACACTGAAATGTGAGCTACTTCCATAACCGAAGAGTTGGACAACCTGTAATAAATTTAGGCAGAAATCATATGAGTACCACAAAGCTTGGCATTACCACATCACCAGAAGGATTTTCTTAGGAAAGGTCTTGCAAGGAGAGCTGGCTCCTTGAATATAGATATCTTTGTCAGAAAACCCACCACTGCTCTCACTTAGACTATAGCAGGCATTGGTAGTGGCTCAGTTTATTAAAGGACAGAGGATTATTACCGATGTTATAATTGAATGTGATTCCACAGAGCCAAACATGGAACCTCATTGAGGTTGGAACCTTGAAAATAGCTGCCAAGTGACATAAAACAAGAAATTTCATAATGAAGGAAGGAAGGAAGGAAAGAAAGAAAGGAAGGAAGGAAAGGAAGGAAAAGAAGGATGAAAAGCAAGAGAAGGAAGGAAGGAAGGAAGGAAGGAAGGAAGGAAGGAAGGAAGGAAGGAAGGAAGGAAGGAAGGAAGGAAGGAAGGAAAACCTGAGTGGCATTTTTAATTTCTAGAAAATCCTATTGTTTGTTTTAGAAGCTTATCACATCCTTCTTTCATGATTTTGAAGTTTAAACATGAAACAGAAGGACAAATTTGGCTTGGGGATGGGTACAAGTGTTTATAACAGACTCTGACTTAGGACAGAAAAAAAAAATTCTTGCCCAAGAAGGTATCTAGTAAAATGTAGGAAAGGTGAGCCATATTCTTATGCAGCATCAATTTATTGACAATCAGGGATTTCTCTTAACAGTTTGGTCTTCTTAGTACAGGAATAAAAGGTGATCATCTTTGATGATGAATCTATGGGCAACCCCATAAATTGAAGAGGCAAGTAACATACTTAAGGGAAAGCTTTAGGAAAGTGTATGCTAATTTAAATATACACAGGCAAAGAAAAGTAGAAAGAATAAGTTTGGATGTTGTTTAGTATCAGTTTCAGGAACAGATTCGTGTGACCTGTCACGTGCTGTTTTACTTGCACGCCTGGCCTTATCATAAGGACAAGGTCTTGGTGTTACAGGAGGAGCTTCTCCATTAAAAGGAATGTCTTTCCCTTGTCAGCACCAACTGTTCCCTCAGTTTTAATGTAATGGACCATATATTAAACGTAATTAAACATATGTTTTAAAATGTGGTGTTTGATATCTCTAGCAGGATCTGAGAATTTTTAAAATTTCTTCTGGCTCCTGTTTCAGAGAAAACATTGGCCTCAGAATTCTTCTCTAAGCAATGTGAACAATAGTTTGGAAAAATGTCAAGGAAAAGGTAGGGGCCAGAGGACTGACACCAAGAAATCATCAAGTCTCAACATGAGACTTCTTGGAATTTAGATCATCATATTGCTATAAATTCCTTCAAGAATCTTGTCTGTTGGTAATCAAAGCTTAAACCCCTACAATGAAGCACCAACTGATTGAAAATAATATACTGAGAAAAGTGAAATCCATCAATTAACCAGAACAGCTAATATATCAAATGTCCTTTGTATACAAAATAAAATCCACGATTTATAAAACAAAACCCTTAGACACAACTTTTAGTTAACAAAAACAGAAATGACCTTGATTCAGGCCACTTTCTGAAGAACAAGGACTGATGAATTGTAGTTATATCCTCTGTGCAATTGTTGATCAAAAGATTTTGCCTTGTTGGAGAAACAGTCTTGCTTGTTTTGAGACATAAAATCCCTCTGTTCTAAAAGCACTAGGCTTATGGAAAAGTAGATGCATTTTCTGTCAGGAAGGATTCCAATTGACCTTTGCCTTCTCTTCCAAGTCAGGCAGGCTTCTCCTTTGGGGTAGCAGTTTCTTTTTCTTTTCTTTCTTTTTTTTTTTTTTTTTTTTAACTACACAGTCAGACAACTGGGGCTATTCATAGAGACCTTGTAAAAGTACTCGTGATTTTCATGTTCTTGGAGGGCAGAAACAGAAAGCTGTTTCTCCTCCGAAAATGGACTTACCTCCTTTGCACACAAAAACTAAACCCCTCAGCATGAAATTGTTTGAGTTATTCCTTATCAAGTTGTTAGCTTCTTGCATACACCAGACTTGCAGTTTCCATCCCTGGGTTGGCTGGTCTCCCTGAATTTCTCGTTTTTGTTCTTTGCAGGCCTTGAATCATTTGTGGGAAAATAATATATATGTGTATGTATTTTTTTTAATCTTATCTTTACAGATGCTATATTTACAATAATGTATGTATTATAAGACAAATTAAGAATAATGATTTAAACTTAAAAGGAAAAAAAGTACTGAATTTGGGTTTTTTTAAGAAAAAAAGAGTTATGCTTCATTCAGAAAGACATGGAGGCTTTTTCCATCTTGTAATTATTTGCTTAAAAGAAATTTGCTTATGGACCATGTTCAATGACATTAAACATGTCCTTATTTTTCTCTTCATCCTCATAAACTTTTAGCCTGGATTTAGTCTTAGTTACTGATACCTATCATTTTTTATAGAAACATAAGCATAATGCTATATTTGACCTACAAAAACTATTAATATTTAGAAGACAAATGTTAAACATACCATAAAAATAGTGAGATAGGACTTTGAGTTAAAAAACACAAATCCAGTTTTGGAAGCCTCCTTTTTTCTTAAATATTTAAACTATTTCTCCTCCAAAGACTGAATTTGCCCCAGTGATGTAAATTTTCCATCCTGGTTGGCATAATATCTGTAAACATCTCACTAAATGTAAAATGGAGTTTACATTTATGTGCATACTGACGGAAGAGAAGTAAACTCTTCTCATTTGCATGTAGCTGTGCTGTTCAAATGTCACCAACTGAAAGAAAGAATTTGTTTTCACCCAGCAATGTACATCGTTTTCCTCTTGGCAAGGAAGCTGGTGTTAACGTTAGGTTTAGGTTTAACATTTACACCAGTGAAAATGTTTATGAATATTATGGAAAACTTATTTTAAAATCTTGATTTCTTTTCAGCACATTTACATACTGTGTGCTGATTAATAAATTAGGCACCAATCATGTGTAAATCAATGTAAATCACTAGTTTATGTACATAATATAAACTATGTAAACTTCATTTTTCATGCATTGCCCAACTTCTTGATAAACCTGTGAATCTGAATGAAAAAAAAATCAAATCAAATAAATAGAAACCAAAGCATTGCATAGGTCAGAATGGGAAATACGACTGAAACTCCAAACACAAAGGGAAGCGGACCCACAGGAACAATAAGGGTTTACATCCTGCTCAAGTCACCTTTTTGATCTCTCAGGACTTAAGTGGAGACTCTCCCAGCTGTTGCTATAGCTGTCTCACCTGACTCCAAACCAAGGAAAATAAAGAGAGAACTCCCAGGTATCTTCTTGTTACTTTTTGCTCACCATCTAAGATGTCTTATTTAAATAGCTTTGATGAAGTTGCCTATACTTTGATGAGCAAAACATTACTCAGTTTTTATTTTTCATTCAACAAAAGCATTGGGAAAACTTCTTTGATATCCTGATTCTAAGAAATTATGTAATATAAGAAATATGCCACATCCTTCAGAAATATCTTGCTGAGTCACTCTAGGAAATAATTTCTTTTCCTTTGTCTGGGAGCCCTATATTTCTACACATCTATCCCAAATATTGCAAATGAGGGACAGAATCATTTTAACTGGGATTCTCTCTCTCAGGCACGTTCTTTTGGAGTATTTTTGAAGTGCCTGATGTGTTTAACAGGATGACATCTATACCTTTTCTAAAATCTGAAAAACTGGTACCTAAAGAGTCTTAAAGGCATGATTTCAGGAAACACGTGAATTTTCTGCAAGAACTGTTGTAGAAAGAAATTTACGTCAAATTAACATTAGGCTTAAAGTGCATTCCTCTACCTAAGAGAATGAAATAATAAAGAGATATAGAGAGGGGACTTTTAAGGGTTCGTGTGTCTATTGCATCAAATCCTGGGTGTCTGCTTGAAACTTCTTTCTCAACATCTAAGATCGATGACAAATTTAAAGTGAGGTGGAAGGTGCATTGGATGGGGAATCAGGAGAACTGGGTTCTAGCCCTGGGTCTGGCCACAGGAAAAAAGCTGTGTTACACTGGTAAGTCATTTAACCTTCCTGAGTCTTGGTTTTCTCATTCTGAAAGGGAGGGATTTAGATGACATCTCTAAAATCTCTTTCAACTCTGAACTCTGATTCTGAATAAGAATATAATATTCGCTTAATGCAGTGGCCAGCTAATCATTCCAAGCAGCTGTTTGTCATCTCTAGTTTGTATACTATCCTCACTTCTCAGAACCATCCTTCTAACATCTCCATTTCAAAAGCCAAAACTTCCTAGAATACAGGGTCTCTGGACTGGTTCTATAATTCTCTTCTGATCAAAATTTCTTAGCAATGTAGAGAAAGGACACATTCAGATTATACTGAGGGCATTGAAATAGCTGGGGTTGTTTCCTTCTTTATAATATTATAAAATCTAACTGTTGAACTATATCCTAATAACTTTTCGCAGGAAGGAAAATAGCCAGATTGTGTATTATGCATGTAACAAATGAGAAAGTTGTGCATTTGAAAGGAAACATCAGTTTTCTGTCCCCCTGGGCCAAGTGCCTCATTATAGTAAACGTGTGTCCTAGGAAACTCTTAGCTTGTGCTGATGGCAGTGAGCATGTAGTCCTAGGCAGGTTGAAAAGACTGATCTATGAGAAGTCAAGACAATATATTTTGTTTGGAAAGAAATTTCTCATGGGTTAAGTTTCCTGAAACTTGAATTATAGGCTATGAAATCAAGCAAATAGATGGAGAGAAAACACACCTCACTTTTAAAAAGAGTAATTTGATACCATTTAAAGAAGATAAGCTGAAAACAGGACAAAAATAAGCACATTTTAGGAGGCTACAGAGTGGAAGACATTAAGAGTTGTCATGAAAGCTAAAATCAAATGTGAAAGTTAAGTTCTCTGATAAGGGGTAAGGAGAAAGGATGGTTTCTCAAGCTATTAATGAGGAATTATTTTCTTGTGCCATGTTCTGGATGGATTGAGCACAATCCACTTGTCCCACGCCGTCCTAGAGGTTGAGCTTAGCATCTGTCCAAAGTTATCTTTTCATTTATCGCCTGAAAGAACAGAAGGCATCTGAGTCTCCAGGACACTGAAGAGCAGGGTTTATTCATAACTTCTTAGCATTAGTATCACTTTGTGTAGATAAAGACATACAATGTGCTTAGAGTACTTACGAAGTTCACTGTAAGTGGGACAATAACTTGCCCATGTGACAACTCTCTATTTCCATGGTTATTTCAGAGGTACCTTTGAAAATTTCAGAGGTACCCACAGGTACTTCTGTGGGTACTGCTCCTGGATCTACTCCTACAGCTACCTTCTTCTCCACACAAGCCCCCTCTACGTAAAGCCAGGCACAGTAAAAATCTGCTTCTTGCAAGTGAAGAAAACACATGGAACTACTACTAGCTTCATGGCACGCAGCAGCAACCTTAAGCTATCAGGAGCCTTTTTTGAACCCACTTCCCTAAGTCTTTGCTCTTCACCAGAGAATGTAAATGGTTCATCCTGGTGAATCGTGGCCATGTTCTGCTCCCTAAGTATTTACTGGGAGGAGGGAGGTTAAAGGGAGGAATTACAGGGGGAAAGAAGCCCAGGTGAACACCTCCAACTTCCTCCCTCCCATCCTACCGCTTTACTCCTTCCTTCTCACTGCTCCACTGAAGGGTGTACAAATCCTGCTCTTGGTTAAAATTCTCCTTATTAACAGTGTTATATACATATAAATATATATATAAATATATTCCTTTTTTCAGCCCTATAGACATGAACTGATCTTCCCTTGATGATACAAACACATGGCCAATTTTTGTTTGGGCTTTTTGTTGTTCAAGCTTTTGTATTTTTGTTTATTGGGTGGATTTTTTTCCCTGGGTACTAGCTCTGTGAAGGAAAATAAAAAGCGCAGTGTGTGTAAAAAAAAATTGAAATAAAAAAAAGCTTTTTTTTCTTTTCTTTTTAAATGTATTTAAATTCTGTTTCTCTCTTCTGTTACTTTACACGTATGAATGCTCTGCTCTTCTGTGATCTTAAAACAAAATGAAATAAACGTGAAAAGGAGATGTGTCTTCCTTGATCTGAGTCAGTGATCTTGTGGTTGATTGCACTGCTTCAGGGAGGTTTTCATGAATAAGATAGCAAATGAAGCCACTGATAATGAATATCATGTGAGGAAAATGTGGACACGATACTCAAGAATCACTTGAAGGCTATCTTCTGCAGAAAGGAATGTGATATTTAAAATAATTGTACTCATCTAAGCAAAGAGAGTCTCTGAAAGTATTCTGTTTTCATTTTCTTCCTTAAGAAATCATAAGAAATAAGCACAAATTACTACTGGAAAGCTATAGATAAAGCATGAAGAAGTTCCTAATTGTTAGACTTGAGTGACACTTTGAAATATGATACCAAACAACTTTAGAGAGTATATCTTTTCTTTAAAGTCTCCATAATAGGGGTTAATTTTAATGAGACCCTACTGGATAGCAGTAGGAAAAGCTGAGTTACCTTCTAAAGCCACCTATTATTTCTACTTACGAAAATTTAGTTTGTTTTCTGTTCTTGTTGAGAGCTATTATCTTCACAAAATGTTTCCAGAATCTCTGTAAAGTCCCTACAGCATTACACAGGACAGATAGGAGATGTCACGAGAAAATGAGAAATAAGCAATTCACAATCCCAAGAAGTGAGGTTGGCTAATTATTCATCAGAAGTGCCTGGGAGGGTCTCAACTTTTACCTGTAGGAGTCAAATCAGTTCTAAAAAACCTTCAAGAGGATTGATGGAATGAGGAGAGAAACGGAGGAGTGAGCACTCGTGATAAGCTTCAATAACGGGAAAGGATCTGAAACAGAACCAAAACCCCTGGTCCCTTCTGGTTCAAAGAGCTTAAGGGCCCAATCTCCGCATATCTAAATTTTATAAAAAACTCTGAAGAAGCTCTTCTGCAATGTGTTTACCAAACTCAAGGTAAGGGACACATCTCTCAAACAAGACTGCCCTCACTTCTGACAACACCTGAAAGTTTGGTGCCCTCAGACCACCTTCATTTCTAATAATTTGACAATAAATTCAGGAGTTCTCACTACCCCTTCAGGTTCAATAATTTGCTAGAATGATTCACAGAACTCAGTGAATTGTACTATACTTAGGATGTCCATTTAATTATAGCAAAGAGTATAAATCAGAACCAATCACAGACAGAGACACTTAGGGCAAGGTCTGGGAGAGTCCCAAATGTGGGGACTTTTCCATTGTTCCCTCCCCATGGACTCAGGAGTTGTTACCCTTCTAGCACATTGATATGTGACAATAGTATATTGCCAACCAGGGAGGCTCACTTGAACTTTGGTGTCCAGAGTTGTCTTTTGCTTTGGGGAGTATTTTTTTTTTGAGGTATCATTACATAGGCACGACTGATTGAATCATTGGCCACACAGTTGAAATCAACTCCCTGCCTAGAGATCAGCCTGATATCAAGTGATGCAAATCCCCGAACCTCTAAGGACATGGCTGTTCTTTCTAGCATGCCCAGCCTCCAGCTCGTTAGCATAAACTATCAGGTTTAGTCCAGGGGACCCAACATGAATAACAAAGAAACAACTATTACTTGGAAAATTCCAGGATATTAGAGTTTATCTCCTAGGACCTGGGGACAAAGGCCAGTCAGTTTTTATCATATACTTTCTATTACCCATCTTGCGAAAAAAATACTAGAAGTCTCTAAGTTTTCCAAAATGGCCTGAAATTTTATTTCCTTTAAGCCACAGAAGCTTCAAGTTTAGAAAGTTAACACCATCTTTAGGCTTTGCTATCATTGGTGCCTTGTAAGAAATTCTTTCTATTGTACTTCCATTTTCTATTTTCTTTACATCTATCTACTTTAAAGTATGTCTAAAACAGCACCTGAGAGCTGGAAAGAAAGTGAATCCGAGACTTTATTCTCTGAAGGAAAGGGCCATGTCTTTTTCACCCTTGTGATCTTTTCAGACCTAGCACCATGCTGTACTCATAGCACAAGCTTATCGAACATTTGTCAATATAGAATTAAGCTGTGTTCAACTCATCCGACAAATCCACTACATGTAGAATTCTTTTTCTTTCATTTATTTATTTATCTATCTATTTATTTATTTATAGATAGTCTTTCTCTGTCACCTGGGCCAGAATGCAGTGGCATCATCATAGCTCACTGAAACCTCAAATTCCTAAGCTCAAACAATTCTCCTGCCTCAGCCTCCCAAGTAGCTAGGACTACAGGTGTGTGCCACCATGCCTAGCTATTTCTCTCTCTCTCTCTTCTCTCTCTCTCTCTCTCTCTCTCTCTCTCTCTCTCTCTCTCTTTTGTTGAGTTGGGGGTCTCACTCTTGCTCAGGCAGGTCTCAAATTCCTGACCTCAAATGATTATCCCATCACAGCCTTTCAGAGTGCTAGGATTACAAGCATGAGCCACCACGCCTGGCCGTCTTTTCTGTCCATCACTATAACTTCACCATAGCTATTGAAGTTTTCTGAATCCGAATCTATGAATCAAAAGAGGGATCACTCTCTCACATGCAAAACAATATTGTTACGCAAACATGGAAAACATGTCTTCTTGCAAACCCCAAATTGCAGTCTTATTGGTTCTTGGTATAGAGAGGAAAAGACTTCTCTTCATTTTCCTCCTTAAATTTCTCTCTGCTACTCCCTAGACTAGCTACTGGCCAATTAGGATAGACTTTTATGAGTCAAAGCTGCGTCCTGGTCAAAGGATCTCAAACACTTGATCTATAGTGAACTCTAGGAATTGTGTCTGAGAGCATGCAGTGGAGGTCATCATTGAACTTAATCACCTTTTACAGACTCAACCAGTTGCAATGAGAAGTGCTGCTGATTTGTCATGTGCTTTTAAAAGAAGACATTAGTTTTTGTTCTGTAAGGCAGTATAAAATTTTGACTAGCCATGTCATCTTTGTTTTGGATCACTTTCCTACTTACCCTGTCCCTGTCTGGCTTCCCAGATCAAATTATAAATCCATTAATTTTGTGCCAAGGTTCCTATCTCCCCCCAAAACAACCTTTGTCTCAGGTACTGTCTGTGCTCCCCCCACCCCCCTGCAAAAAAAAAAAAAAAAAGATGCTTCTGCTAGTGGGAGTGAACAGCAGGATTGACCCTGATGAGAAACTTAAGAATGGGACAAGGATGCTAGCCAGGTTAAGAGAAATGGTGCAGTTACATCCCTGAACAGCTCCAGTTTAAGAGTCGCCAGAAGCTGTCAGGCTATTGTCACCAGAAAAAGCACTGCAGCCTCAGCTACTGCAACCACAGACTCTATCCAGAGACATCTACTGTACTAACACTTTGACTCCAAATTCTTGGACTCTGAACATTCCTCTTCTTTTATTATTTTCTGCCTCTTAGACAATTAATCTAACCTGCACTACTGAGTTTTTTCTTATTCTTAATATATAACCCTCCAGGCTCTATACTAGCAATCATGAAATTAAAAAGCCTTCACTATTTACCCAGATATATTAATATTTGGGCACATTGTCAAAGGAAACAAAACAAACAAACAAAACTCCCAGAGTCAAGACAACTCACCAGGGGAAAGACGACTGAGAACTCCTTCTGGATGAAGACACTTCCTGGGTGCAAGAAAATTGAGTTGTACACTTGAAAAAGCTCCATATGAACAGGTTCCCCAGGTCTAGTCGACCCCTCCTCACTTAGCTTTTCCCCAGCCCAGGCCAGCTGCACTGCCCTGAACCTACCTAGCCAGGCCTGGTGAGCCACATAGCCCAGCCAAGAAATAAATGAGTCTAGAGGAGACATGAGCCATACCCATCATATACACAGGGCTCTCCCAAGACACCAAGGCTCCTCTGCCCAAAACTCACTTTCACCACACAACCATGTTCTAAGACTTGGAGAAGATTTCTCAGGATATATAATGACTAGTATACAACATGAGAGGCCATAGAGTTCTCACTATGCATCTATTAATTCTTTGTTTTATGAACTCCATTGTCCAATGAGAAAGCCTAAACCAGCCTCCTTTTTGTTGTTTTAAAATCCTTATTCCTAAATAGCAACATTGTATTATTTTCCCTCTTTAATATTATTAATTTGTGATAGAATAATGATACTTTCAGGAAGACGAGATATTTGCTTATCAACCAGTTGCACTACCAAGGACCCTATCTGCCTAATTTTGTTTCACGTCCTAAATAAATGTTAAGAATAAATGAGGCCGGGCGCGGTGGCTCAAGCCTGTAATCCTAGCTCTCTGGGAGGCCGAGGTGGGCGGATCCTTTGAGCTCAGGAGTTCGAGACCAGCCTGAGCAAGAGCGAGACCCCATCTCTACTATAAATAGAAAGAAATTAATTGGCCAACTAATATATATAGAAAAAATTCGCTGGGCATGGTGGCACATGCCTGTAGTCCCAGCTACTTGGGAGGCTGAGGTAGCAGGATTGCTTGAGCCCAGGAGTTTGAGGTTGCTGTGAGCTAGGCTGACGCCACAGCACTCACTCTAGCCTGGGCAATAAAGTGAGACTCTGTCTCAAAAAAAAAAAAAAAAAAAAGAATAAATGAGAACAAAGGAGAGTTAGTCTCCAAGGATGGTGAGTGTTAATAATAGAGGCCTGCAGTCCCTGGGCTGCTGTGAACAGAAATTCTGTTGGCTTTCTCTGTTTAAACAACATAGAGAGGCAATAGGCTCCTCACCTTCCCAAAGTCCTTTTGAAAATAAGAAATAATAAAGCAGAGGTTAAAACAAAAAACATCCTGGTGGTTATAGTCACTGTTTTTCATTAACATTTTAAATGGTTATTTTTAATGGTACATTTAACTAAAGCTAACTTATCCATGGAAATAGAATGTCGCCATTAAGATTTGCAGCTATTGAACAAACTGAGGTTCCAGATTCAGTGACGCATGATTATAACACCAAAAATATAACAGGCTAATAGCAGACTCATTAGCATTAACCACTGCATTTAGTCACTCTTAAAACCTTCTCTATCTATAAACACTTGCTAGACACATTATCCTTTTTGAAATAAATATACCCTAAAATATTAATATACAAGTAACAATGGAACTAATTCAATATGGGCATGTGTTTTAGTGATGAGGAAAAGAAAAGATATTAATGGTGACAACCCTGGACTAACAATTTGGCAATAGAAAACCACCACTTGTTGACTTGGAGTGAAGGTCAGCTTAAAAAGGAAGGGTCACCAAGAAGTGTGTTGATATAAGGTTTTTTCACAATCTTTCACAAGTTGTTCAATGGAAGTGGTGGAAGAGGTGGAAAATGCGTACCTGGAGAGGTGTGAACACTCAGATGTCAGCCACTGTGCTATTCATGGGTTTCAGTTTTTCATTTACAGATCTTCATGAAGGCATGACCAGGCCCAGGCACCATGCAATCTACATGCTTACAAAAGGCAAGCTCCTGTCCTCAGGGAGCTTATGTCTGGCTAGGAAGACAGACATTTAACAAGAATTTATGAGCCAATCCTTTCACAATGCAAATAAAGTATTTTAATGACCCTTTCATAGCCCTGCCATTTGGCCAAACAGACTATACGCCTAGAGCTAGATCTAGGTGGAACTGGGATTAGGAAAACATGAACACTCTCCATGAGTGGAAAGGGCAGCTTCCCAGAAACCATTTGCCATGTGCAGGGTCCCAACACCTCCTTTTCCTTCAAACTATTTGATTTAGAACTTCCTGCTTCTCTCTCTCAGAATGTCTCTCTCTCTCTCTCTCTCTCTCTCTCTCTCTCTCTCTCTCTCTCTCACACACACACACACACACACACACACACACACACAACCCTACCTCCCTATCAGTGTTTCCTCCACTTTAGGTGCCACATTGTCCTGCAGCACCATTCCCACTGGAATTCTCCCTACTTGTTACCTATCACTAAAAAAATGAGTTTAGTGTTTTGGCTACTCTCTTGTCAACACATGGTTCATTTGTTCATTCATCACCACGTATTTGTGGGTTTTGTTATTTGCCAGGCATTGTGGTAGGTGCTGGGACACTCTGGTGATTGATGGTGGTTACTGTTTTTATCCTCATCTCCACCAGCTTACTCGAACTTCAGACTGAGAAGCATGTGTTTGAAAACATATAAGTGAGATTAAATTACAGCAACAAGTCAGCATTGCATATTGAAAGAAATGACTAAGACTCCTGTGTGGTATGGCAGGGATTGCTTTAATGGAGAGGAGATGATAGATCTACAAAGGAAAGTGCATGAATGCTTTTTCCATATTCATAAAAGTCCAGAGCTCCACAATCATTGGAAGCTGGTTGGGAGGAAAGGAGAAGGGGCAAAAAGATTGGCTGAAAAATAAATTATTGTCATTAGCACAACATAATATCTCAAAGATCATTTATGGAAGCCAAGTTAGGAGTAGAGCTCAACTCCATTTGGAGGCTAAGGTGGTGTGGAAGGAGGCAAGAGAAAGAACTTGCAGAAATAAAGTAGTGATGATGATAAACTATTTACAAGCTGTCACATCTTATATGTATTTTTCCTTAATCTTCATATGAATTCTATGTGTCAATTATTATATTAATCCCATTTTATATAGAAAGAAACCAAATCTTTCAAAATTAAATGATTACCCAAAGGAAGTTCTGTGATTTGAATGCATCCACCCAAAAGCACTTGTTGAAAACTTGATCTTCAATGTAACAGTATTGGGAGGTGGGGCCTAGAGGTGATTAGGCCATGCGGGTAGAGTGAATGGATTAATGCTGTTATCCTGGCAGCGAGTCCCTTATAAAAAGGGAAAAACACAGGAAAAAGCCAATAAATTTCTATTCATTATTTATAAGTTACCTAGTCTGTGGTATTCTGTTATAGCAGCACAAAGTGGACTCAGATAGGAAATAAATGGACTGGAATTCAAACTCAGATCTGTCTGCTTTGACAGACATTGCTTTTAAACACTACACTATGTCTCAACACAAAGAAAAGTTACCAATCAGAACATTAACTATAAAAATACTATGTATTTGCCGGACGAGGTGGCTCACACCTGTAATCCTAGCACTCTGGGAGGCGCAGGCAGAAGGATTGCTTGAGCTCAGGAGTTCGAGACCAGCCTAAGCAGGAGCAAGACCTAGTCTCTATTAAAAATAGAGAAAAATAACCGAGTCTGATGACACATGCCTATAGTCCCAGCTACTTCTGAGGCTGAGGCAGGAGGATCACTTGAGCCCAGGAGTTTAAGGTTGCTGTGAGCTAGGCTGATGCCACAGCACTCTAGCCTGGGCAACAGACTCTTGTCTCAAATAACAACAACCACAACACAATACTATGCATTAAGTAGAACATATCATTTCACTGAACTTCTTTAAATAGCCATCTTAGGCATCTGAATACTAATAATTACATGCAAAAATAATTAATGGTAGAACACTAACAGCTCATGTTTCACAGATAAGGAAACTTAGCCTCAGAAAACTAACTGTCTGGCTTGAGGTCACACAATCAGCTGAATAGTGGGACTTCAGGATCTAATCTCTGGGTCTTCTGGGTCTAATATGAGTGTTATTTCTACTACAGACTTCTCTATCCCTGTGGAACCTGGAAGAGTCCTCTCAGTAGCCCATGTGAGTATGCTTGAAGAGTGTTATGGACTAAACAGTGTCCTCCAAAATTTATATGTCAAAACCCTATCCCCCAATATTTTAGAATGTATGACTATATTTGGAGATAGAAGCTTTAAAGAGGGAATTAAAGTTTAATGAGTCATAAAGGTGGGTCCTAAGCCACTCTGACTGGTGTCCTTATGACAAGTGGAAGCAATATCAGGGGTGTGTATGTACAAAAGAAAGGCCATGTGATGACACAGTGAGAAGACAGCCATCTGCAAGCCCAGGAGAGAGGCCTCAGGAGAAAATGAACTGCTGACATTTTGATCTCAGGCTGCCAGCTTCCAGAATTATGAGAAATAAATTTCTATTGTTTAAGCTACTCAGACTGTGGCATTTTGTTACAGCAGCCCTAGCAAACTAACACAAACAGTGAGTTCACTGGTTCATGTGAGGTTTTGCTAAATGTTCTTATTTTTCAACTCTAGGGTGACTGTTACTATAGAGACATGTATTTCTACTCTTACTCAAAATTTGAAAGGAATCCACTAAGGCCTATAAAGCAATAAATCTCATGTGTGTGGGGGGTGAGAAACATTGATAGGTGCGTGTGGAGGATGTACATACTGTGGTGAGATTATATATATACATGTGTGTGTGTATATATAGTATGTGTATAAATATATCTGCATTTCTACTATCAACAGAAGATATAGTTTCCACCTCCACTCCATAAGGACATAGATTCACAGACTTATGTAAATTCTTTGTGATGAGCTCTCTTTATGGCATAGCAGCTAAGCATGGAAATGAGCAGGTGAGCATGGAAGTGAGCAGCACTCATTGACTGCTATTGTAGACTAAACTTGGCCACAGCATCAATAAAACCCAAGAGTAGATTTCTTAGCTGAAACCCTGATGGAGGATCCTAAGCAAATGCACTAGACATATTCAAGCAGAAAGGGATACCATAAAGAATAAAAAGGAAACTGAGAAAGTAAAATGTAAATGTCCTCATGTTAAAAGGATATTCAAACAATTATTTAATGATTTGGAGATGCCCAGTTAACTGGTTCTGAAACACCTAAGAGCAACATCCTTTTTTCTCGACAGCATTGTTTTGACTCAGGTCCAGAAAGCATGTTCCCAGTTTGCAAAACATGTTCACATATATTGTCTCTTTTAAACCTCATAACACCTTATTGAGGCAAAAATAATATATCTCTCCCTATTAGATAATAACTATGTTACAGAAAGTTTTTGTATTTTGAAGTCCCAATGCATTTTTCTCTTTCTGCTGCATCATAATCCATTTACCAACATGAAAAGTGGTGTATCTCCAAACTGAATTCCTATCCTCAAAGATCCCTGGCATGTCCCAAAAGGTAGATCAAACACCAAGGATGACCACTCCCCTGAGAGCCCCTCTGACTTAACTAGGTATTACTGACCCATGAGGTGGCCAACCCACACGATCATACGGACAGACAGCCAGCCCTCAATATGGCAAAATAAGCTGTATTGACCAAAATATTTTCATGAAACCATTTGTTATGGTAAATGAGTTTGGGCATTACTGCCCACGCCCATATGCAATGATTTATCTCCTGCCAAAACAGTTTTTATCATCCTGTCCAGGCTTTCTAAATGTGACCCCCTCCCCCAAATCTGGAACAAGATTAAGTAATGTTGGCAAAATAGTAACTGAGACTGGGGTGTAGAAAATCCCTTTTTTACCTTTTTGCCACTGTATGAAGTTACAGCTAACACAGACCCTGCAAAATCTCTCTCCTTCTTTTGTTCTTCTAGAGAAGATGAAAGCGATTAGGCCGAGAGTTATAGATCTGATTCAAAAGATGGCTATTTGTTGATGTTGGGGCTTTGTTTGCTTGTTTGTTGAAGAGTAAGCGGCAGAAGCCTTTGCTAGAGTATTTGTCACAAACATTTGGATTCTCAGCAGCTACTAGTCTATTCCCAAAGGACAAGCGAGCCCACAGAGGTCAGTGGAGAGAGAAAGAGAGAGAGAGAGAGAAACGTGGATCAGAATAACAAAAGCAGATGTAGCTGATGGCAGAGGGGCAAGGTGGGAGTTAATAAGCCAGCATGCACACAGGGCTGTCAGACACAGGGAATGTATGGCATAATTGTTTCTGCCTCTAATGATCTTAGTGATGTGAGAGACATGAGAATATTAAAACAAGACAGAAAAATGGAAACTCATTTCTAGCAGCTGCCAAACAAAATGGGATGTAACATAGGAGAGAGGTATATTGAAATGTTCACAAGGTTCACTTCACCAAAATGAAACTTTACCTCTCAGGGATGTCAAATCCTCCCCTCTCTTTCATGCACAAGTCCCCTCCCATTTCCCATCAAACTGTTGCTCCCTGCATTCTTTCTGCATCCTTCGCTGTCACTGCGTTCACTCATCACTGTCACTTTGCCTTTTGCTTTTCAATCTCTTTCTTTTTCTCTATTCCTTTCTCTCCTCTCCATTATCCTGTCACCACAAACATGTTCTTACAGTTGTTCTCCCCCCGGCACACACATACACACACACATGCACGCGCGCGCACACACGCACGCACGCACACTCCTCGTTCATTAGCAATAAACCTGGGAACCACACCTCCTAACCCCAGCAGCTGAATGGAGCTGTAAAAATGCTCCGTTGGAAAGACACCCAGCCAGCAGTGACGCCCCGAGGGCTGCGGGTGGCGGCGGCGGCGGCGCTGCTGCGATGCTGGCCCCCGCCACGAGGGGGCAGGCGCCGCGGGCGGCCGGGCGGGCGGGCAGGCAGGCGGGCGGGACGGCTCTCGCGGCGCCACCCGTCGCGGCGGGGGCAGGCCGCGCAAGGCTTCTGCCTGCGTCCCAAGCGGGCGCGTAGGGCGCAGCGAATGAGCGGGCGATTTCCGACGAGCGCGGGAGGGGTGCATTCCGCCTCAGGCTAGCAGAGTCGATCTTTTCCAGAAACAAAGGAGCGACTCACGTAGGCTCTGATCGGAGGGGCGAGCCCGCTTGCCGCAGCCGCCGCGCGTGTCCCCGGCGCGCCTGCTCGCGGCCCTTCCCTGCGGCCTTCGTGCCCACCTGCGCCCTCGCTGCTCGCACGCCCCCTCGGCCCCTCCCCGGGTACCGGACCGGTCACCCCTGTCGCCAAGTCAGGAATCTAAAAGGCTGCGTTGTTTGACCACCTGGGGACAGTGATGGGAGGGGGCGGAGGGAAGAGAGGGAGAACCGTAGGGCGAGAGGGCGGGTGCGCGTCCTCCCCCGCGGGTGCGGTGACAGTCTGGGGAACTCGGCGGCAGGTGGCGGTAACGCTTCAGCCAACTGCAGCCTCCGCGTGGCTCACGGCGGTTATCTTTGCAAAGGTTTGTCATAGGTCAGCTCCAGTCTCTCTCTCTCTCTCTCTCTCTCACACACACACACACACACACACACACACACACACACGAACTCTCTTTCTCTCTCTCTCTCCTCCCCTCCCCGTGTCCCGCTGGGATGCTGTTCCCTCTTACTCCAAAATAGGGAAAAGAGGGGTAACACCGTTAATAATACTAGTAATAATAAACATTTGTTGACTGTTATGTGCCAGGCATGCACTGTTTCTACAGTAAAACTATTAATTTTTTTATCAGTTTTAGTACAATTGATAATAATAGCAATATGCCAAAATAACGTTGATAGAGAAATTGTCTCTTATTTCCTTAGTTTTAGGTTGAGAGCGTGCAGAGGTGTTTTTCCCTTCAAAGAGGGCAGCTAGGTCTGGTTCTCTCTTTTTCCAGTGGAGGAACGGGCCTTATTTCTTTTATTCGTTTTAGAAAAGCTAAAGTTATTCAGCTACCTTTGGGAAAGATTCAGCCTCCAGATTGTTTTCCCCCACGCATATTTTTGGGGACTTTTAATGTAACCGTCCAGATTTACAGCATTCCTTGAACAAAAGAACACCTGGAGACACAACCTAGAGGTCAACTGTCAGTGGGAGGTGAGGAGCTGTTTCCACCTTCAGAAGGGAATGAGTGACTCTCCAGTGTGCGACAGCACCCGCCTTGCCTTCTCGTCTTACACCCAGCTTTTTCACCAGCATGGCATTTTTAGGCCCATAGTCTACTAGGAACTTGTGGAGATAGAACTAAACTGTCAGAGAAGAGGGAGGTTCCATGGGTTGGGGAGGAAGAGGGTGGCTGCTCTGAGGAAAGAGTCAGATTAAGGATCCTGGGAAGAATGGCCTGATGAAGAGTGTCACCAGGGCACCCACACTCTTATTCCACACAGTGCCCAGGGGTGGCTGGACTTCAGGAAAGAGGAGTGTTTGTTAGACCTGGGGCCCCAGATATGGGAGTAGTGGTGAAGGTCCCATGGTCTACTGTGACAACAGGGAGCGGATTGGCAGCAGAGCTCTCTACCTGGGCATAGGCCATGTGTACTTGATCAAGGAGACAAACGGGGATCACCCATCAACCCTTTGGGGGTCCGCCTGAGGCACTGGATTTTCATGTGATCCCCAGGGAAGTGGAAGGGACCCTGAAAAGTGACTGAGATAGGTTTATCTGCCCTTCTGATACGTGAGAGTGGAACCGTCATTCAATTTGACTTAGACAGAAAAATGTGATGTTTTTCTGTATCCAAGCATTTGTAACACTAACATTTACACAGAGCTTCTTATTGAAGTGGGCACCATTGTTATCCTCATTTTAGAGCTTAGGAGAATAAAACTTAGGGAACTTAGACAAAATGTTCACAATCACACAACTGTTATACGGTGGAGCCAAGACTCAGATGAAGGTATGTATCACTCCAGTCTGGGGATCAGCAAACTTCTTCTGGGAAGAGCCAGGTAATGAATATTTAAGGCTTTGTGGACCATACAATCTCTACTTGGAAGACACCATCTTAATCAAGGAATCAAAGGGGACTTCTCCAGTAATGGGACAAACCAAAATCATGAGCCACCTGCTAGGATGCAGTGAAAGGAACACAGCATCACATCTGTGATATGGGTAACTCATGCATAACTATGAAGAAACATAGATAAGCCCACATTGAGGGGCAAGCTACAACATAGTCCGCCTGTAATCTTTGCAGTTGTTGAGATCATGGACCAGGATATACTGAAGAACTATTCCAGATGGAAGGGAACTTAAAAGAGATGTGCCCACTAAAATGCATTGCATGTTATGGACTAAATCCTTTTGCTATGAAAGCCATTATTAGGACAATTGGCAAAACTTGAATAGGATCTGAAAATAGGATGGGAATAAAGTATCAATATTAATTTCTGATTTGATGGTTGTAGTATGGTTATGTAGAAGTTGCACTCTCTCTCTTTTGGAAACACAGAAAAAGGTCTTTATACTGAACTCTCAAATTTTTTGGAAATAAAATTGTTTCAAAATTGAAAATGCATATTTAGCATAAAAAGAAAAGTAAATATTAAATTATAAATTCCATGAGATTAGGAATTGTCTTAGGTTTCTTTTGAATTCCTCATAGAAATTCATAGATCTGGACATAATGTAGGTATCAGTAAGTACTGTTGAATGGGAATTTGTTGAACAAAATGGGCAATGGGACATTATTGAAAGTGTCTGGCTACCACAAATGTTGCCTCCATTATTTTTTAAGGACTAAGAAAACATTCATACAAGGCATGCAACAATCTCTTTCATGCATGCATGCATGAACAGAATTTGATGTTGACAGAAAATAAAATGTACAACAAATTAGTGTATATGTACATAATTGTAAAAATAAATATTTTTGTTCCTTGGTAATCAGGCATAATCACAGTCTTAGAAATATTGAAGGATAAGAGAAATACTCTATAAGTATTTCAATCCATAGAAAGTTTTACGTCTGCTATAGAGGTAAAAGAGATGTGATGTGATATATAAATTAAAAAGTAGACTAATAATCCTTTCATACTGTACAGATACTCTAGCTATGCAGTACTGCATTGCATACTTAATCAGGCATTGTCCTACTGGGGAAGTAGAACCACTGTGAGTGACATAGAACCATGGATTTCTTATAGGCCTTAGATTTTATGCAATTATGAGAATGGGTTAAGCAGCATAAAGCCTCTGTATCTGCTCTCGAAGTCAGCAGGGCTGGTGGTCAAGAAGGAAAGATGGTTATGAAATGGGTAAAGCAAAGACAAACTGGCACTCCTGCCTGTTGCTCGTGGCCTTCATGTAAGTGACTCACAGGGTAAACTGATGCTCTCCACCATGGAGGTGTACACACACCCATCCAGGATTCAGAGAAGCCAAAGCAGGGACTCTGGCAGGAAGTGAAGGAGCCCCACAGCAACAGAGTGAACCAGCAGATCAGCAACAGCCTGTGTGAGCTGCAACCTCACCCGACTGGACACCCACCTTCAAATCATAAAGATGGCTGGTGCTTCTTTTCTGCCTTCCAGGTCTTGTACACTTTTCTCTTGTGGCCAATCCCAACCTGAAAACAGAGGGAGTTCTTGGAAATGTGGTTTCAGCTTTGCAGCATGGACACAGGACAAAGCCACTGCACATATAAAGGAATCTCTAAGATTGTAGCAGAAAGTCACTATATTACTTGGGGGAAAACAGTATATTTTGAATATTTGACAATAAATCATAACTCTATCGGCCCAAATAATATCCTTTTTTGGTTATTTATCATTACTTTCTTAATTGGGGAAATTGGGAATTCAAAGGGAAAATTATCAGATGTGAGAAAGTACTCTAGGTAATTGTAGAACATGGACTCCAGAGGAGATGACAGACTAACTTGGGTAAAGTCACATAGTCTGGGCCTTTCAATAGGAATTAAGATGAGGAGAATTTACTAGGGTCCTACAAGGTAGACAGAATCACAGCCTCAGATCTTAAAAAGAAAAAGAGAACATGAAAAAAAAAAAGCTACCTATTCTCATCTCTCTGGTGTTAGTAGCAATTACAGAGGAGGCTAGCCACCAGCAGTGATGCTGAGTGATGCTTAACATGTTGAAAAGTTTACTTTTAATTCTACCTCTCACGCTAATTCCTCAACACTTGCCCCTCTTCCTGCCATCTCCATCTCTGAAACTCGCTCTCTATCCACCCAATGTCTCTAGCCAAAAATCTGGGAGTCAATCATGACTTCTCTTTCCTTCCTTTCATCTACTGAGTCTGTCAACTCTATCACCAAAATAGATCTTGAATATTTTCAATTTCAGTGTCACCGCCATAACACAAGTCTGATCTGCTGCCACAGCTTTTTAACTGGTTTCCTGCTTCCATGTTCCCCCTTCTAATTCACTCTCCAAACAGCAGCCAGAATTCTACTTAAAAAAAGATGAGTAATACTACATATTAAGTTTATAATATCTGTATTCAATAGTATTATCCTGATGTCAACATAAGGTGTCTAGAACAGAGTGGATTATTTACTTACACAAATAACACACCAGCTACCAATTCTTACCCCTGGGACAACATTGTGAAAACTATATGTCATCCTACATGTTAGGGGTTTAAGTGTAGGCAAAGAGCCTGCAAATGTGAATCTGGACATTTGTATAGGAAAAAGAGGGGCAGGTGTCTCCCAGGTCTGGCTTTATAGCTCAGAGATGTCTCCATGGCCCTGGGTCTTATCCCCCCTTGAAATGTAAACAAATATTTAAGACTTCCCATTAAATAAATATCTCTAGTACTTAAGATCCTGTTTCTGACTTTTCTCTCACCTCACTTTTGTTTCTACTGTCTTCTACTCACACTGCTGTTTTAAAACATGCATTTTTTCCTACCTTAGTGGCTTGGTGCTTATTGTCCTATAGCTCTTTGTAAGGCTAGTCCCTTCTCATACATTCAAATATAACATTCTCAGAAAGGCCTGGCCACCCACAATACATAACATCCCAGCATCTTTATTACATCATCTCACTTTATGTTCTTCATTCCACTCAGGACTATGAAAAAGTCCTACTTATGGAATTATTTACTTATTTATGGTTGTACTCTCAACCAGATTGAAAGTAAAAACATTTTCTTGCTCACTACTGTGTTCCCAAAGCACATAATGGTTCCTGGCACATAGTAAATGCTCGAAAATTATGTGCTGAATGACTAAAAATGCATACTTTACGGAGTTCAGCAGATCAATCTGAGCTGAACCAATCATAAGCTCACTCAAGTTAGAGCTAAAATGTACACATTTTCAGAGCTGCATGCAGAGCCAGTTTATTTGTATACCTAGTCATAACACAGGGGATATATTACTAGGGAGAAAAAGTGCCATAGTGGAAAGCTCATGGGCTTTGAGTCAGTCATGGATTCAATCCCCAACTCTACCACTTACTTGCAGTGTGACCTTATATAGATGAGAAATCTGAAGGTTGTAGAAATGGAGTGACTTGTCTGATGGAGACAATAACACCAACTTTACAGGACCTTTGTAAGAATGAAATGCAAAGTGCTTACCTAAATAGCAGTGCTCTTCCCTTCTTCCCATGCCCTTCCAGCCTCTGTTCTCTCCATTCCCTTACTTACAATTGAAAGAATCTTCCTTGGGTCTTCTTCGATATCCATCCTCACCTAGTTCAGCAATCATTGGCCATTGACATAAGTAAGGTATTGTTCTATATGTGAAGGACCCAAATGCTACAATTTCAGGCATGAGGTACAGATAATCTAATGAAGTGGTTATAAGAAACAGACACCTTTGTTTCTGGTTTCCTGTTCAAAACTTTACAGTTTTAACAAGGATTCCAAGGAACTCTGTAAACTGATACATAGTAACACTCCAAGGCACTGCCTTTGGTCACCCTGTGGTGATCATGAACTTGTTTCATACTTTCTGATTCAAAATTAAACACACAAATAAATTACCATAATCCAATCTGTCTCCTACTGTTTCATACAAAATAAATATTTAAATAAAGGATGAGTGTTTTGAAAGTATAATGTGCTGAATAATGCAATGTACTATGGAACCAGGCCCTGTTGAAGAATTGGCCACAAGCCCACAACGGGAACTGTTACTTTTTCTATAGAAATAAAACCAATAATACTCATTCATCAAGATTTCAATGCTAGTGGGCTCCAAACTTTTGATCATGCATAGAATCTGAAAAAAAATAACTTAAGCATGTATCCTCAAACATATATATTTATTTATAAAATATGTAGCTATACTTCTAATTAATTAATTAATCATATATGCACATTAATTAATTATATATTGATTAATTATATATACACAAATAATATACCTTTAAAAGAATTAATTGTAAATAGGTGAATAGAGAATCTAATATTTCCCTTTTGTACTCTATTGGATCATCTTGCATATACCTAAAGTATGGAGACCCCTGATAAGCCCATTTATTTTGAAATATTAGAACAGGTAGAAAAGTTCATCCTAATTGTTATAAAATGAGAAATTACACAAGGAAATTGTGCTGTGTTTTGGCATGATTGAGGAGAAGAGTTGAGAAGGAAATCGTGGATCCATGATATTCTTTACTCCCCTCCCCCACCCTTACTACCCTCTGAAGTTAATACATGGAGAAAGTACAGAAAAAGATAAGAGGACGGAAGGCTGCACACAAATGCCCTTTGGACATTAGGCACTTTCTCTTTACCTAACAGGACTATGAATATGGGGTCCATATTGGGAAAGTGGGCTAACGACTGAGTTGTGAAAAAAATATGTAGCAGTTAGGGCTGTGACAACTGCCATTGCTTTTGGTCTTAACTTAAGCTGCAGAACATGGAATCTGGCTTTCAGCAGCTCCGCCAAGCTCAGTACCATGAGTTGAAGTTGGTGTATTGAACATTCTATAAGGCCAATTCTGACAAAAGAGAGACAGGAGAGGTAAAGGAGCCAGCAGATAAATCTCTCTCTCTCCCTTTCCCCAAGAGACTGTTCTGTATTGGTTTGGACCAACTTGCCTTATCTAGAAGACATGCCACATGACCCAGCAATTGGATGTGTTTTCTTGAGGAGTGTGGCTAACTTGGTAACATGCCACATTTGGAATGGTGGTCTGGTCACACTTGGAACCTCCCCTCACTTATAACATTTTGCTGAAGGGTGACGCCTGAAATCTGTATCAAGTGTTCCTACACCTCCAGCCACACTCTTTGGACAAAGGATACCTGATTCAAAGACCATCTCTCCATCACTGCACAGCAAACCCTAGCAGAACAAAAAGAAAACTAGGCCAAATTTCTTTCCTGGGAGTTTGGGCTTGGGCAAGTCAAATGAATGATGTTTATTATCTGTGAGTGCAGGAGTTGCTAATCCCTGGGGCTGGAGTGGCTGCTCTGGGACTTGCTGGTATTGCCCCTCAAGAGAGAAGGAAATGGCAGAGAGAGAGAGAGAGAGAGAGAGAGTCAGGGATGACTGGATAGGTCCAGAAAAAGAGATGGATACAGAAACTGCCTTGTCTCTTTGCAGGTCCCAGATACTTTCCCCATGGTACCTAGCTACTCTTCATTTATCATATTTGATTCCTTCATCCTTTTCTTGCACAAGTTATGTGGGTCTCTGTTCCTTCCAACCAAAAATGTCCTTGATGAAAGTATTATTGCTACCACTATCTATATCTATAAAAAGCTTGGGTGAGAGAACAGGTGAAGCCTGAATTTGCAATATATCCATTTCTCCACATACTATAAAAATCTGCCTCTGGATTAAGTCAAGCCAGCAGAAAGTTGCAAACTGGGTGGATTTTGTATTGCCAATCTCTTTGCAACTGCCAGAGAATGGCTTCTTGTAAATTGTGCCTAGTGTAATATCAACAGTCTTTTTTTTTTTTCCTGAGGGACTCTTTAAGAAGCAATGGAATGTGTTACCTCAAATATATGAATGTTGAGAAATATGCTTATGATATTGTAATGTCCTTTTTATAAAAAAACCCTCTGGATAAATGTCTTTCTAGTATAAGAAAGAAACCTATTTCTTGCTGAGAAAAGCTTATTTTTGCTAGGACCTAGAAATAGTCTTAGAATTTATATAAATGGATGCTAGAAAGCTTAGAATAGGAATCTATTTTTGCATTAGCTTCATTTCTGATTCTAATTTATGTCCTGACCCACTGTTTAACTTTTTTCTCTTTCATTTCCTCCTAATTTATGTTATCTCATTGTATGACATATATCCTTGAAGCCATCTTAAATCCTTTCTGGAGTAATGCAGATATGAAATAAAATATTTCCAATACTGATAAACAAGAGAGCAAAAAACTGTGACATTATTTATAATAATGGAGTTGAAAAAAATCAGAAGAAACCGAGAAAAAATTCACACAAAGTATTAACTAGTTTTTAATATGAGACAAGCTTTCTAAGGTAACAAGTTCACAGTATTGCTAGGTTTGAAAATTGTTGTTTATGTCTACATCAGGGAGCTATCAAAGGCACCACCCAGTACACACAGAGAGAGTCATTACAGAATAAGCTCATGGAGAAAATAAAAAAACCTAGTGACAGTCCATCATAGTTTGTCTCGCATTGATCTGGAATTTTAACATCAGTCTGGGACTCTCTTATATAGCATAGTAGCATTCAGTAATAAAAAGAAGGTGACATAAAATTATTTTTATCAATATGGTTTGTCTACACAGCTCCATTTGCTAATAGAATTGAGTAAGTTTAGGAAACCCTGTTAACTGCTGATCTGAGGGTCCCTTATTTTTCTTTCCAATGCTTAGGGAAGGATTAACCTGATCTTTCTGAAACTTTTCTAAATTTGTAAAAGAAACAGTACCTGTAAATATTTTTCCTTCAATTTATTTACATTCCTCCACACTTTTCTGATTTTCCTCTGAAAAATCTTTCTTTTCTTTTCTATCTACCACCATCTTCAAATTATTTAAATTCATGGTACAAGGAGAAGGAAGCTCTTCCTGGCTTCTGGCCTTATTGCCTCCTACCCATGGCAGACTCTATTCAGTAAAGTCATTGAATCCTGACATTTAATCCTATATTTTGCATCTGATTAAAGAATATATCCTGTTATCCCTTCAGTGAAGCCATGCCCAAATTCAAACCCATTCATTCTCCCTGATAAACTAACTCCCTTCCTTTGCCCCTCCATTTCTGCAGGGACCTAGGGAGAGGGTAATTCTTGCTAATGAGGTTCCTGCCTCCTCTTCAGATGAAGCAGCTGAGATTTTTGACTATAATTTCATGAAAGGAAAAGAGAAAGTGGCCTTAAGGGATCAATTTTCGAAAACCACTAAGCTATGAACTCTGGAGTCCTCTATATAGATGGTATGGAAAGGATCAATATGTTGCCGATTCACAGAATCATAAAATTTCATGAGTAAGAGGGACCTGAGAGACTATCTAATGTCTTTTTATAGGTGCAGATATAGGCTCTGAAAATTATGACTCCCCTTTCCCAATGGCAATTTTTTAGAAACTGAGGGATATGAGGCACATGGAAAAGGTCCAAATGCTTCAGCAGAGAATTCAGCTCATGGATAACTTATATCTTTATGTCTTCTAAGCCTTTCTTCTCACTTTCTCCTAACATGTGTCCTATACATTAGTCTCACTGAATGCAATGTGCATGTTCAGGCCTCTGACCCTTTGCTCATTCTGTTCCTTCAGCCAAGAAAAATCTTCCGCATCATTTCTGCCTATTAAAATCTGGCTTCAGTTCCAGATCAAATGATTTAATTTCTATGAACATGGTCCTGATTCTCCAATAAGAATTATTCTGATCAGGGGAAGTATAGAATTGCAATTAGAATTGTGCCGAGGAGAAACAGGATATTTGCATAGTCTCAAAGTATATCCCTGATGATATTTATCAATTACAAAGGAAAATAACAATAATTTTATGGTAGAGAAATCTACCATACCATATGAGAAATCTACCATATGGTAGAGAAATCTAGACACTACCTTAACCAAGTGCTCAAGGTTAACATCAGCAGTAATAAGATATATGGACATCACGTACCCCCTGCAAGGACACTGCCTTAGCCTGTTTGACTGCTATAACAAGTACCATAGACTGAGTAGATCAAATGACAGAAATTTATTTCTCACAGTCCTGGAGGCTGGGAAGTCCTAGATCAAAGTACCAACAGTGTCTGCTGAGGGTTCACTTCCTAGTTCATAGACGGCTGGCTTCTCGCTGTGTCCTCACAGGTGAACGGGGCCAGGCAGCTCTTTGGGGTCCCTTTATAAGAGTACAAATTCCATTCACAAGGTCTCCACCACCATGACTTAATTACTTCGCAAAGTCCTCACCTGAAGATACCATCACATTGAAGATTAGGTTTCAACATACAAATGTTGGGGAAACCACAAACATTCAGTCTACAGCAGACACGCCATCACTTTTGTGTATTCATGCCAAAAAATGCGTAACCTCCATCTAATTTTGAGAAAACATCAGACCAGACAAAAATGAGAGATATTTTACAAAATAACTGACTGAAACTCTTCTAAATTGTCAATTTCATGAAATAAAAAGGAAAGAATGAGGATCTGTCATAGATTATAGGAGAGTAATATGACCTCTAGTTATTCTATACAAGTTGCTGCAAATGACATGATTCCATCCTTTCTTTGGCCAAATAGTATTCCATTGTGCATATACACCACATTTTCTTTATTCATTCATCTGTTGGTGGATACTTAGGTTGATTCTATATTCCTGCTATTGTGAACAGGGCTGCAATAAACATACAAGTGCAGGTATCCCTCAATATGCTGATTTACTTTCCTTTGGATAAATACTGTATTGAATCATTTTATAATTTCTCTTGTCTGTTATTTCTGCCTCCTTCCATGCTTCCATAATACTTTGTCTTTATCAGATCATTTAATACATAGTTGGCTTTCTATTGCAGACTATTCCCAGACTTTGGAAACAAGTCTACTTGAGTTCAGATCTGTGCTTGAAACTTGTTTAAGTTACTTAATCTTGCTAAGCCAATTTCACATATAAAATTGAATATTAATATAATAGCCATGTGGCTTTGTGGGATTAAGTAATATAATATATGTAAGGTGTCTAATAAAGCCCAATGACTCATAGTAGGCATTAAATAAATGTTAGTTACATTTCAACCTTCCCTCCTTCCAGTAAATTATAGATAAATTTTATTCATCGTGGTAGACCCTACTCTCCCTAGAACCCTCATTTTTAATACACATACATACAACATACCATATACATACCACATGAGTATCACACTCACACATGTACACACATTCACACAGACTAAAACAGTGCTATGCATATAGTAGATGTTAAATTAGAGATTGTATTTGTTCCCTCTCTGTTTCTACAATCCTTGCATATGAACAAGGTCTATATTTACCTCATTTAGCTCCAGAAGTTTCAGACCTACTGACCATACGATTTCTGCCTGACTCTAAGCTATGAGTGGACATTGATAGAGGGGAAGGCAATACCAAGGACAAGACGAGCCATTCAGACAGGCTCCCCCAGTAATGTACAACATGGAAACAGAGAGATTAGGTCAATTGACTCCAGAAGCTGAATCTGGAATATCACATTGCTCAGAGACTGAGAGTACCTTTTTAGAACCATCATTACAAGTAATAATTGAGGCAGGAAAAAGCCAGTCTTCCGGGAAAGAGAAAAGTAAAGTAGAAGTGAGAAAGCAAGTGCCAAGAAAGAAAGAAAAAAAGAGAGAGGCAGAGAGATGGAGGGAGTGGAAAAAAGAAGAGAGAGAGAGAAGCAGAGGGCGAGAGTATCTTTTTTGTCCCTGGTGAGTTTGTAGTTCTTGGTACATACCCGCTGTAATGCTTGGCACATGCTGCCCTTGGAAGGATATAGGGAAATATAATGAAACCCAATATATTCCCCTCATTTGCTTAGGCAAATTTAAGTGAGCTTCAATTCTTTCTAACATATGATCCCATACTAAGATAAAAAGCAAGAGCAACAGCCTTTCTTATATATTCAACTTTTGGTTTAGTATAAAAATGCATTCATTTATTTCTTTACCTGTTTCACCTTTACTCCATTGCAGGATGATCTTAAACTATTTCTATAAAAATCCAATAAAGAGAAACAAATTCCAATTTTAAAAGTCACAGTAAGTGATTTTATAATCCACATTTAAGTCAGGGACATAAATAGCCCAGTCCTACATACAAAGTTTAACTCTATAAACCTTCAAAGTTTAACTCTATAAACCTTCAAAAATGATGTAGATTTTTGCTATGGGTTTTCATAAAGGGAAGCTGAAGGGTCTTCTACAGTCATGTGAACATCTCATCTACTACCCAAACTAGAATGCTTTTGAAAGAGAGAAACTTCTCTTAAAAACCATGTCAGTCCAACAGGCATAGACTGAAACTAACCCAGGTCATCCTAGGTTATGCAATCTAACACAAAGACTCCTCTCAAATATTTTATTTAGCCATCTTTCCTTTCCTCAAAGTTCCAAACTCACAGCTGCCGATAAACATTGCTCCCTTTTACTCCAATCCTCTCATCATGCTGTTCCCTTTATCCTCTTTCTCTTTCCAATGCACTTGGACACCCTGTCTCCCTGCTGGGAGTCTCTACTGGGACTTTTGTTCCCACCTGTGGTAAGTCTAGGAGTTTGAAGGACACAATTGCTCCATAAACGCATTCCTCCCTTGCTTCCTGGGGAGAGAGGTAACTGGAATCCCTGATACATTTAGTTTCGCCGGATGATTTTCTTATAAGAAATATCCAATTCTCAACTTCCTTACATTTTCTTCCTACTTAACATTTACACATCTCTGCAAAGAAAGGTATATATTTTAATTCCCCAAGAGTCTTAGACCAAATGTCATATTCGAAGAATTATTTCTAAACTACCCTTTGACTAACAAGTCAGCCTATTTTATTTACTTCATAATTTTTAGCACTATCTTAATTTCTTTTCAGTTTTTTAATGCTTTGCTTGTTTATTTCTTGTCTCACTCCATGAAAATGTAAGCTCTGTGAGGGCAGGATCTTGCCTGCCTTACTCTCCTCCTAGCACTTAGAATACTGGCTGTGCACCATGCCTTTTTGGCTCTACATTCCCTCATTAAATGGGCAGAAGAGACTTGTGCTCTTGGCAGTACACTCAGCTTCCCCAGCATTCCTTCATTTCATCAACAGGGTTCATGATTAGGTATGTGCACTCAGAGAAAGATCACCTCTTCCCCACAAAAAGGTCAAGTGTGAACCCAAGCAGTAGATCTAAGATCACACCTTTCCTAAATATTCCATCCCAGCATCTGAGGTCAAGCAGGGAATTATTAATTGGAACTAAGCTCTTGACCCTTGAAGCTCCTCTGATCCCATCTTGATGGGTGAAAATTGAATCATATTCTATCCTATTGTACTCTACAAATCACAGAGGTTTGACGTCCCTGGGATTAACATCAAGCCCTTTATCACTCTTACCTCTCTTCTCTCAGGCAATAATCCACATAACGCTCTTTACGCTTCCTGTTCAGTCCATTTCCCCTATCCCCACCTCTATTAGTCAGGGTTCTCCAAAGAAACAGAACCAATAGGAGAGATACATATTTAAAGAGATTTATTATAAGGACTTGGTTCCTGCATTTATGGGAGGCTGGAAGGTTGAAAATCTGTAGGGTGGAGACCCAGGAGAGCCGACGGTGGAGATGAGGCTGGAAGGTAGTATGCTGGATAGCTCCTTCTTGCTCACGGAGGCCAATGTTTTGTTCTATTCAGGCTTTCAACTGATTGGATGAAGCCCACCTACATTATGTAAGGAAATTCATTTAACTCAAAGTTCACCAATTTCTATGTTAATCTCATCCAAAAATACTTTCCAAGTTGATATATAAAATTAATTCATCCCTTCAACTGAAATCTTTCCACTGGGTTCTCTGGAAATCACAATTATTATCAGCAACAGTCCTCACACCCTCGACATGGTCTATGAATGCTCCCTTCCCTTTTTGTTCTGATATCTCTCTTAACCAGTAAATTTCTTCATCTCCTTGATATTTTCTTAATTTCTTTCCTTCTCCATTCATGTTTACTCTTGGTAAAATGAACTAAAAAGAACATAAAATATAAAAAAAAAACATATTATTAACTCAAATCATTGTAAGAAACTGAAAAAGAAAGGCCACTCTGCTCCTTGGCTTAATAGTAGAATTTAGCAAAAGTAGTAGAATCTTTGGACCAGACAAGTGGAGCTACATGTTAATAAGAATGATATCATAATGTAAGTTATAGCAGCTAGAATAGGGCACTTTGGTGCTTATAAAGGAACAACAATATTTACTGTCAGAAGAAGGATAATAACATAGTATCAAAGATCCACTCAGTGATAGGGGTGATGAGAGCAGAGTAAAGAGTTGATAATAATTCTAATATAGTAATAAGAATAAATACAGCTAACACTTATTGAGCATTTATAATGTATTAATAATCTGACATGCATTATTCATTAGTTTAATCATATCCACTACTCAAGGAAGAAGGTACAATTATTATTTCATTTTACTCTAAGGGTCAAAGAACTAGTAAGTGATAGAGCCAGAATGCAATCCTTGGTTGTCTGACTACAAATGGTGTTTTTAAGTCTTGTGTTCCCTGGAAATGGTTTCTTGAGAATCTCTTGACAGTGCTTAGGGGTATGGGAAATAAGATTTATAATCATAAAATTATAAACTGTCTTTCAAAGATTATTTGTAATGGCTAAAAGGATACTGGAGTATCCCATGGACTACAAGAAAGATTTAGCAATGAGTCCCCAGTAGGGACTCATTCCAGGGCAGCTCTCAGGACCTCAGATGCAGGGGTTTGACGACTTTCCCTAAGAAAGTTCTACCATTATCTTAATCCACACTTGCCCCTCCCTGTATCTCTCAGTTCAGATTACTGAAAGAAAAAAGATGAACGGTTGAGCTCGAATTTGTTTTCTAGCTGTGGCCAAAGGAGCAAGTCATGGAGTAAAAATCTGTCTTCCAGAAGGCTAGAGATAAAGGTCTGCTTAGATACCACTAATGTGTTTATTATGTGGCTATCTTTCAGAAGGAGTTTGGTCATAAAAGAGCATGGAAAGTTTAAGGAACAGGAGGAATCAGAAGGAGGAGCTTTGATAAATGTGAGAGTCTAACAGGTACCACAGTACTAGATAGACAGGTTCCCCATCCAGGAAGTTATAGAGAAGTATTGGGAAATGATATTTCTATTTTACACAGTCCAGCAAGGGTTAGGGTCTATGAGGGTTGCAGACAGTTCCCCAATAGAACAGGTGGTGAAATCATACCAGAAATCTTTAATTTGATTTTTACAGAATTAAATGCTTATTTGGAAGAGAAAGTTGAAAAGAAAACTTGAATTAGCAAATGTATAAGTCATTTGAAAAAGGAAGCTCCAAATTTGGTGAATCTTAGAATCAGAATAATATTTTGTATCAAATGAGACATCTTCAAGAGGCCTCTGAAGAAGGAGAAATTAGAAAAACAACCAGCTTCAAACTGGTCCAGGACATAACTGCAAAGCTGTCACAGTAAAGCCAGGGCTAAACACTTGAAGCACACAGTTCATTGGGCTTCTCTAGCATGCAAAATAAGAGGCAAAATGAAATTGTTCTGCAGCACAAAACAGGATCTGAGAAAATAGGGGGAAAATGAGTTTTAGCTTGAATCAATGCAAACTAAATCATCTGGGGAAAATATCCAAAGCACCACATATCCACTGAGCAGGAGCATACTGAACAATAATGGTAATGAAAGGGACTTTGTGGTGATTGTGGGCATCAAATTCAGTGTGAGTCAGCAGTGGCCAGTTAGGGATACGTAATGCAGGAGAAGAGGGAGCATCGTGAGCCCTTATAGGCCACCCAGGGAAATTATGTCTGGGCAAGTGTGCTCCACTTCAGGCCTTTAGCACCATTAAAATGGAGTCTTGGGTTTCCATCATTGAAATAATTTGGAAGTTAGGATTTGATAAAGAGGCAAGGCACTGGCTGAAGATTTAGTTCAATGCCCCCAAACTCTTCTTAATTTGTTAAGTTGGTTGGTCCCTAGGTATAGGTGAGGGAGGGTTTTTTCTCCTTTCTTCTTCTCTTGAAACAAAACAGAAGGCTGCCCTGGTTCTTCTCTCCTGAACAATCTGTATAAAAATCCAATAGATCGGAAGTTCCTGAAATTTCCCTGGCACTTAGTGATTGCAAATTGCTGGAAATCATTTTATCCTTGAGAGAAGGGTGACTACGGAAGTATGGATAAAAGAAGTGGCATTTAAAGTGAATTCAAAAAATGTGAGAAGATGAAAGTCCAGAGCCTTTCTGCCAGATTGTATGAGAAATGGCAAGATGTATTTCAGATCTGGCAAAAAGGTGGATCTGGCTGTCTGTAAGGAATATTTATTAGCCAGAGGAATGTTTAGTTGAAAGAAATAGAAACTCATTTAAACTAACTTAGGTTAATGGGGATTTATTCTAAGATCTAGAACCCATGGAACCCAAGGGCAGGAAAACCAGCTGAGCCTCACACTTGTGCAGAACGGAAATCAGGCATGCCTTCGAGAACCAAGGCGCCTCTCACTCTTTCCATCCCTCTCTCTTGGTCTCTCTCAAGCTTCAAATTTTTTGCTATTTTCTGGTTTTTGGCCCCATTTACTTGCTTCTTTCTGCAGAGTGCTTCTTTCTTCCAGTTTTCAGCATACAAATAGCTGTTGCAAAATGACAGCCCCACACTTGCATGTACAATGTCATCCAGGACCAATAATATTAGGTAACCGACTGGACTGAGATGCCAAGTCTTAAATCCAAATTCTTGGACAGATGATCTGAGTGTTCCAGCTAGACCAGGTGTCTACCTCTCGTCAGCTCTCATCAGATAGGTTGTGAATGGGCCACAGGGCTATTCAGGGAGATGTGGACTCTTTAGACATCTTATAGAAGGAAGTATACAGGCAGATGGGAAACGATGTACAAATTGAAGGTTTAACAAAAAGGTAATTTAGTTTTTTTTTTTAATTGAAGGCCTTAAATGCTAAGCTGAAAGACTTTTAATTTTATATAGTAAATAATTTAATCCATTCATTCAAGCCAATTATTTAAACCATTTAAGCAAAAGAAAGTTAAACAAAGCAGTGCTATTATAAGATTACTCTAGCAGCAAAAGAATTTGAAGAAGGGAATGACTGAAGACACAGAGATCAGAATAAAGATTGCAATAACCTTAGCTTAACATAATAAGATTTGAAACTGAGTGATGGCAGTGAGAATAGAAACAGAGAGAAGGATTGGAGAGTCATCCCACTGATGAAATTTGTTACACTCTGGTTGTAGGAATCAATATAATGTATGTGAATGCATGTTAAAAACAAAAGAAAACTATATAAATGTACCATTAAATGTGTCTGAAAGTAAACGATGAGAAGCATGATGATATTTTGATACCAGACATGGAAAGAAGGAAGGAAATCCATGTGATAAAGTCTGACAAACTATTGAAAAAGTAGGTCCCTAGCTGAGAAGAGGGTATAGGTTAAAAATAGGGACATGGGCGACACTCTTGGACTTGAATTTTGAGCAAATAGAAGAGAATATGGGAGGGTTTTCTTTAAAAGAGCTGATAGAGAATATAGAAGTTTCTAAGAGGGATAGGATTATTTTTACCTATTTATAAAATAATTATAATAACAAGAGTCCTTCCTTTTACTTTCTTCTTCAAAAGAAAAATCTTTCCTAGCCTGATCGTGAGAATCCAGCCGTGGCTATGAAGCAAAAATTGATTTTACTGGCCTTAAAGTGATGCCCCTCCCACTTGCAAAAAAGGAGGAATGGCCACGACCTCACATAGCCGCTTTTCATGGTCCTTCAATAAATTTTTGATTGTGTAATTTGCCTATTGCCAGATGATTATGCATGGCAGGCTGATTCAGAAGCCATTGTCTGTTTTGAAATGAACCCCTAGAGTGCACTAATGGGATTTTATGCCATTAATGCTGAATAGAGTGGGATGAGAAATCACTTTTCTGATCTGTCTCCTCCTTGGTCTCATCGCTCAATGAGAGTACAAGTAGCTACTGTGAGAAAGGGAAGTCACCAAGATCCGCGCCCCTCCTCCCCCACCTTCCCCTAAGTCCCTGCAGCAACTTAGCAGGGCCTTACCTTTCCTATCTTTTTATATTTTCAGGTTAACTTGAACATATCATGCCACAAGCTCTAATTTGTCAGGGTGAGTGAGTCATCTGACACCTTTCCTGTATATAGCTCACTTCATCCAGAATAAAAAGTCTTGTGCTATGGGGACATTTTATATCAGGGACAATCAGCTTTGTAGATCAGGTCCTATTCCAAATTCCTTTTCAAAGGCCTTCCTTTGCAGATTTTCCTTCTTTGTTCCTTCTAACTTTGAAGACTCTGACTGTTTTTGTGCCCTAGGTGAGGAAGGATGAGCAGAGGCAGAGTTGAGCTGTATACTTCTTTTGTCTTGCTACCGTGTAAATCACCCTCCAACTCTATCCTAGAGAAACAAAACCTGAGAAAAATATAAGCTCAGAGCTGGGTTTGGATGTCTCCTTCTCTTCAGGACGGATTTTCAGTTATATGTTTACACCTTGGGGTTAACCCTGTTGTTCTCTCTCTTCTTGGAGTCTAAGAGCATGTTTGCTTTCAATGCAATCCACATTAACAAAATTCCTTTGTAACAAAACAATCCCACTGCTCTGGGAAGTTTCTTACAAACTGGTATTGTCTGCATCATCTTTCCTTCCTGGTATGGGGAATAGGGAGAAAGAGGTGGGGTGACCCTGTCCTGCCATCCACGGCCATTAGTGAAAGGTAGTCATCTACTGGGGTCAGCAAAACCAGAGGCGTAGGCACATGTGAGGATTTTAGAGATTAGCAGAGGACAGACTTTGAACAACTCTCACACCTGAGGAGTCAGGAGTAATCAATTGCTATCACCTTGGCTTCAAGAAAACACTAGCAGAGTCCCTACTGTACCAGCCTTTTCCCGTCTTGGGCCGCTCAGTCCATACCTCTAACACCCAACTAGCTACACAGAACAGGATTTGCTTCCCAGTTCAACATCTCCTGTGTTCTGGAGAAGGCAAGGGACTCCAAACTTACCTCTAGGAGGTGTTTAATTTAACCCTAGAAGCAGCCCTGAGATGTAAGCATTGCCATTACCAATTTACAGACAAGGAAACTAAAGATAAAATATGAAAAATAACTTGGCCAAGTTCACAAAGTCACTGAAGCAAAAGAAATTTAAAATGCAAGCATTGTCTGACTCATACCCTTTCTACTATGCTACACTGATTTCAAGCTTTTAAAGTTAATGTAAAATTTTATATGTAAAAATTGGAAACCTGATGAAGAGGTAAGTTTTAATTATATATATAACAAATGCTAATTCATGGAGATCTTTAATTATAGAATTTATACTTGCAGTTTTCTGAATTTCATAAAATAATAGTATCAAGCACTCAATTGTATAGGCAATGATCCATGTTCAGGGGAATTTGAAATAATACTAATATTAAGACAATTGTACTTTGGGGTGGGAGGTTGGTTGATAAATTGAAGTGAGATGTAGAAATAAAAATTGTCTGCCTCTTTTTCCATATCCAAAGAATGGTAAAACAAAGGTAATGCATTTTGTGCCTATAGGAAATTGAATTTAACAATATGCACCTCTAAAGAATGAAAATGAAAGTCTGACTCAAAAATAATACCTCATACTCTCATAAAATATAAAACTAAATCTATTTGCTAAACACCCACTGGGGTGGCTATTTCTGTCCCCATGGGCTAAGGCACTGTGCAGGGGCAGTGGGAGTTTACTCAGGTCTTCATCAAGAAAATACCTCTGGAAGTGCCTGCTTTTTGCTTCCCCTGGATAACTGCTCCCATGCTTGGGCTTCTTTGTGGCTCTGTGTTTCTGGAAGGCAGGTGGACAGAAACATGCCACCTCACTCAATGTCATGCCCCTGTGGAACAATCCGTGGGAGGCATGTAAGGCATATGAATATCTAGTAATTGGGATGATTCTGGGCACATTGGCACATTAAGATGATTTCATGGCAGCGCGGCACAATCTGCAAACTCTTTGATAAACATTTCACTCTCAGAGCGTGTGTAGGCGGTCAGATGAGTATTTTCATGTTATGAATAAATATGTGACTGTTGTGGCCCCACCCCCACTCCCATTGCACCCCACGGTCTTCCAACCATGTCATGAGAAAGGGGCAAGGGGGAGAGAATGTGTGTGTTAAGTGTAAGTGTATATGTGTTTGTGTGTATGGTCACACACACACACTTCCACATAAATATATAGCTGTGCCTAGGGAGAAATGAAAGAAGAAAAGAGTTTCATATCCTATAATAGGGGCTTTAAAATAAGTCTTTGAATGGTGAGTTCTGGACTCCACTCGTAAGCAGGGCAGGCTAACCCACTAGCCGTCTCCCTGTAGGTTTGAATTAGTCTGCGTTGCTGATATATGTGGGGGAGGGCAGGTGATTTGTCTCAGACAATTGAGTTGAACTTTAGTTGCCCCAAACAAATCATCAGCCCCCATCCTCACCCCCTCAAATGTTCTACATTGAATCATATTGTCCCTAAACCACAAAAAGTACAGCATCCTGGTATATAGTGGTCAGTTTGACCCACAGAGCTGTAGCTCACGAAAGAGTTTTACCTTAAGGTACAGTTTTTGAACTTACTGGCATAGGAAGTAGATGAAGCAATAGAGGAGGTGGAAATTTCCCAGGGAGGATGCACAGACTGAGAAGGGATGAGGAGTGAGGACAAAATCTGAAAACACTAGCAGTCAGTAACCAATGAAGGAAAAAAAAATTCTTGAAGAAGAATGAAAATAATCTTTTTAGAGTTAGAAAGTAATTAGGAGAAGCCGAGAAGACAGAGGGTTTTAAGTGGGCATGCTGGGTATAGATCAAGCATATTTTTAAATTTTTCTAAATAATTAATAAATGAAATATCTTAGTGAAAATGCCAAGACAGGGATGAATATTATTTGAGTACTCACTGTATACTAGGCACTGAGATAAACACTTTGCATATATGTGTGAAATATGAAAACTTTCCCTGAACTTGGGTTTTACAGGTAATGATTCAATATATAATATTTTTTTTAGTGTGGAACTATAAATATATTTTCTGAGGAATCATGGATTCTAATTTTATCACTGCCAGATACTCTCACAGTGACCTGGAATAAATCACTCTGTCATTCTAAAATTTAGTTTTCTCATCCTTAAAATAGTGCAGAGGGTTGGAAAAAAATCTCCAAGTTTCTACCCAACTCTAGTCTGATTCTGGTAAGCACCTTTGCAGTATACTACTGCTCGCTGGATATATAGCAATATCGCATAGTGGCTAATGGCATGACTTCTGGAGTCGATTAGCCAAGGATCCAATCCTGACTCCACTGCATTTATTACTTATTTGTTGATGAACCTTGTGGAGATTACTTAGGTTTTCTGTGCTTTAGTTACCTCATGTATAAAATACAGACAATAATAATGGCTCCTACCTCATAAGGCAATTATAAGAATTAAATAAAATAATACTTATAAGACTTTTGCATAGTTTCTGGAACATAGTAGTGCTAAATAATTGTTTTATACTTGTTGATGGTGATATTATTGTAATCATCTCAGGTAAGGCAATTACAAGCATTGATATCTTTAAATTCCTATTTCACAATCAGGACTCAGCAGGAAAGAATCATTCCAGTTGAAGAAGAGTTGTTTCAGACTGTGCCTGATTGAATAATGAAAATCATAGCTTTAAAAATGTTTGGTTACCAGCCAAGGGGTCCACAACAAATGTAAGCATCAACCTTTGTGCTAAGCTTTCTCCTCCTATCCTGGCTTATGTTGGGAAATTGTATTAATTTGATTTCAACTAATAAGTGGAAGAGCCCATGTATCACATCAACACACTGCATTGATGACAGCATTGACACTTTAGTCCAGGTATCTACTTGTAAGGATGTCTATAAAGTTGGACCATGGGCAAGCCAGACTAAAAACACTCAAAGCCAGGGCAGGATTGTTCTTAAGTCAACCAAATTAAGATTTATTGTCAAATGTGTGCTCACGCCACAGTTATTGACAGTAAGTTTAATGTTAAGCACCTGTACTGTGAAAAATACTCTCAGAAAAAGTGTATATTTCTAATAAATATATGTGTTGAAATCCAGCTGCCAAATCACCCAACCTTGTGGAAGAGTTTAATGTGTTTGCAGTTTAGGAAGCATTTGGCTAGATTTCTTTGTCCCATGAGTCCCTCAATTTTAAATCTAAACCAGGATAAAAGCAGTGTGCTGATAAATGATGTCAACCGAGCTACAAGGCTTCCTAAAGAGCAGGTAATTTGGACCATCACTGGGAGTCTTAATGACCATGCCACACACACCTGTTTAGTTTAATTTATTTTTCATTTTTTTTCTCATCTTAAGTGGAAATGGTGCCACATAGCGAAATTTAGAGTTGTGGTTTTCAAACTTGGCTGCACATTTGAATCATTTGGGAGCTTTAAAAAAATCCCAATGCCCAGGCCACACCACATACCAATTAAATTATAGATTCTGGGGCTTGGACTCAAGCCCAGTATTTTTTAAGGCTCCCTGGGCAATTCCAATGTGTAGCCAAGCTTTCAAACCAGGGCCTTAGAATCTTACCACTCAATATTGCCAAAATTTGATTCATGAATTTTTATCTATAAACGTGTGCATTGTAAACTATTGCATAGTCTTAGCTTCATAATTCAGTAGAAAAGAACTATATTGTTTTAGTTTTGAGTCATCAGTTCTATTCTATGACTCCCTACATAAAAGATGAGTTCACTCAAAGTGTGGCACGCACTTTAAAGTTTGAGAAGGGCTGAATTAGAGCATAGGTTCTTATCTGTAATTAAGAATCATCTGAGTAGCTTGTTAAACATGCAAATTCCAGGTGATTTTGCCTCTAATTTCTGATTTAGGCCTGGAATAAATCCCAGAAATATACATTTTTAACAAATATCCCAGATTTGGGATTGGGATATTATAGAGTTGCAGAAGCCTAGGTTCCACCCCTGGGTCTTCTGATCCAGAGGATCAAAAGAGGGCTCAATATATCCATAAGCTCTTGCTTCTTAATGGATCACTCCAAACAGCAAACATGTATTATTGCTCAGAAGTCTATGTGTGGTTCCTCTCTTCTTGATTGGCTGAATTCATTCATCTATGATCAGCTGGTTACTGGCTTTGGTGAAGGTAGCTGGATTCTCTCACATGTTGGGGACTGACTGCCTATTGACTGTCTCTTGCGTGGTGTGGGACAACCTTGGTTCTTTTCCATGTTTCTCTTACATCCCTCCAACAGGCTAGCCCAGGTTTATATGTGGCAAAGGCAGGAGAGCAATAGGAAGAGCAAAAGCATACAACACACATCATTTCTTCTGGCACATTCTATTGGCCAAAGCAAATGCAAGCCCAGCCCAGATTTTTAGATTGGGAAATAGACTTCATCTCTTAAAGGGGGGCCCTCCAAAGTCATACTACAAAGGACTTGGACAGGTAAAGGACTGCAACCATTTTTGCAATAAACTTACCGCATCCAGGCCTCTATTTGTTAACATTTTTAAGTAAATTATTTCATGCAATTGTCACAATAATCTGATGAAGTATGTAGTATTAGCTACATTTTATTGGAAACAAAGAACTGTAGGGATCCCACAGGATGATAAAACACTGGCTAATGATGTGTAGAGACAGGCTTCAGCTACATCTTGCAGATAAATATTTTAACTTAAATGAGCAGCAGAAGATGAAGTCATTGCCAGTTTGGCAGTGAGGGTGTATTGTAAGTGTAAATATACTGATTATGTGAGATGAAGGTGTTTTATGAAAGAAGAGGAGGCATTCAAGATTCAGTTTCACTTGGATCTCACAGCCCTCTATTTGACCCGAAACAATTGACTTCTGACACAGTGGGGCAGATGCAGTTGATACCTGAGGCCTCTGTTCAGCTCCATCTCACGACGTAGAGATGGGAAACTGGAAAATTATGCTTATTTGACCTCTGGGGAGAAAATGCCTAGTGATCTAGTTAATTGAGGTTGAATGGAAAACTACTAAACCTCTATCCCAGCTAGGTTGATTTTGTAATATAATTTTGTGTTTTAAAGCCTCTGCAAGAAAAGTTAACTTTTATAAAGGGAAAAAATGCAAAGCAATGCAGGACACCAGCCCATTTAATCTGCTGTGCCATTTCTCATCTTTGCTTCTCTTATCTCAGTAGTTAAAAAGGGGGCCCTACCCCCTCCATATAGAACTGAGGGAGAAAAGCTCTATTTTTATATGGCCAGACAGAACTGCCTTTTCAGTATAACAGGACAAGCGAGCCAAACAGTTTTTCAGATAAAATCAGAGCTTATTGTTAGACCTAATGTTGAGTTTTTCTTTTCTATCTTAGGAGATATATTATAGAAGAATGGTGTAAAATGCTTTAATAATCTTTCATACTTAATTGACATCTCTTACCCAAATAATTCTGTAGTAATTCAACATTAGTTCCTTAGGGATTGAACTCACATTTTTCTGGGCTTCTGGGGCCTTTCTTTACTGAGATATTAATATAATGCTGAATATTTGGGGGCTAGAGGTGAGAGGTCTGATCCAGCCTTCATTTTCTATGAGAGTATGAGATCCTCATGATGGCTGCATGTTTCTATGTCATCGTGGCCTGGTTCCTACCCTAATGCTTAGTTGGAAAGAAGTATAGGAAGGTGTATTACAGATTCAGATCTGGAATGAACTTCCTGAGTTTGGTTTTTATTCTGCTACTTGCTGAGTGACTTTGGGCAAGTTACATAACTTCTCTGTGCCTTTGTGTGCTCATCTATATAAATGGAATACAAATAATATACATTTCATATCATTCTAAGGATTAAATGTGGAAATACATATAAAATACTTAGATCAGTGCCTAGAATATAAGTATTTCATAAGTGTTGGTTATCTTTGCTCCATAAATATGTATTCAGTGACTAGAAAGAGATGCCATATAAATGTCATATATCTGACTATAGATTATGTTAAAGGAAAGAATTCCCAGGAGAAGGCAGGACAATTTTTATGGCCTAAAGAAACAATAAAAATTAGGAAACAAGAAAAAAACTTAAAATAACAGTACCTCCATTGTTCTTGAAAAACAATTCTTTTGTTTATTGATTTTTTAACAGTATGAAAGGGTTGGATCTCTCAAACTTCCTTTAGAAAGAGAGGCAGAAAAGTGAGGAGAGCTTGGACTTTGGGATCAGAGTGGGTTCAAATCTCAGCTCTTCCAGTAGAGGCTTAAAGTCATTTGATTTCTCCGAGCCTCAGTTTTCTTATCTCCCAAAGATGATTGATTACAGTTTCATGACATGATTGTTATGGTACATGGCACATAGTAGGTACTCAGCAAGGAAAGCTATTAGAATGAACAGGCTGCTCTAGAAGGGGATTCATGTTGGTTAAGCCAGCAGTAGCTGTTCAGTGAAAGCATATGTGTGTGTGTGTGTGTGTGTGTGTGTGTGTGTGTGTATTCCTATTTTCATTTTTGTAAACCATGGTTAAACTCTCTGAGGGGACCTGCTGTGTTACTGTGTGATGACTGTTCCTCCCATGATTGAGAGAGGACAGCTAGATAACAGTGGGGAAAGGAGCTGGGTGAGTGGTCTGAAGGTGGAGCAGGAAACCAAAGAGGCAATGAGAAGGTGCTATTTTGAAGAGTGTGAGGTCAAATAATGCTATGTTCTTGTTTGCTGACCTTTCACAAAATCCTTCCATGAAGGCAGTTTCTGATTCTTCTTTTGAGCCTGCATAGGCTCTTACCTAATGAAGAAGGCAGGCACAAGCTGAGAAAGGACATGGTCAAATCGCTTTTCCCAGAATGTGCCATCTCTACACTCCCTTTCTTTTAGATCTAGGGAAAGCAGACATGCTCCTTGGGGGTGAGCACTTTCTTTCCCCTCCCAGAGCTGGGAGTAGAAACCTGCAACCCTCTCCCTGCACGCACACATCTGTCTCCTGCACCAGTTTCCTCTCCTTTAGCTCCTCCAAGGTTTATTCCTTAATCGAGGAGAAGGTGAGCATGAGAGAAACTGCTAAAGGCCCATGAATATTTCAAAGGGAGAAGCCAAGGGACCCCATTAAACCTTGTACACTCTTCTGTAAATGGAGAAAGAAGCCGAATAATGAAATACTCAGAGGTACTGAGGCAATTTCCAAGCAAAACAGGCAGATATAAAATAAAATGCTTCTCACAATGATGAAATCTTGAATTTCCTTTCTAGCCTTCTGTCTCAGCCATTTCTTTTCAGATCTGCAGCTCCTTGTGTCTATCACCACGAAAGGGCATGGAGGACAC